>SDVV010027100.1:0-12155 GCA_016164225.1 Gammarus roeselii | reverse complement strand
ACAGACGCATGCCTTCCAACCACCTCACACCCAACAGGACGCTGACGGACGCATGCCTTCCAACCACCTCACACCCAACAGGACGCTGACGGACGCATAACTTCCAACCACCTCACACCCAACAGGACGCTGACAGACGCATGCCTTCCAATCACCTCACACCCAACAGGACGCTGACGGACGCATGTCTTCCAACCACCTCACACCCAACAGGACGCTGACGGACGCAAGCCTTCCAACCACCTCACACCCAACAGGACGCTGACGAACGCATACCTTCCAACCACTTCACATCCAACAGAACGCTAACGGACGCATGCCTTCCAACCACCTCACAACCCATTAGGACGCTGACGGACGCATGCCTTCCAACCACTTCACCAGCAAAAGAAACGTTTCGGGACCGAAAGAGGATTTGATGCTATGGTGGACGGCTCTCGGAGAATGTGGCAGGAAGCTTGGTGATTTTTCCGAGTACATCGAAATTTTATCTTTTTGTAAAGGACAACAAGATATAGCATGTCAAATAAGTATTCAGCGACAAATTTGAAAATGTCAATCGAAGGGCAACAATATCATGGATCCTTCCCGGGGACGGAAAATTATACAAACAAATGAGCAAAGTAAAAAAAAAATAAACGTAAGCAGCACTACCACAGGTAGTGCTGCTAGACCTGCGCTTTATGCGAAATTAAGCAATCAAACGTGAGTGACGAGGCAAAGTTGATATTAGTGCTGGTGGGTTCTGAGTCCGTGGACAAAAGCAGTATTTTTAGTTTTTTTTTCACTCATTTTGCTCCGTCCTACCGACACAAGGGTCTGCAGGCAACTCATCGTCAGCACGAATCTGAGAAACGAAGAGCGTACAATGATGGATTTATCGGAGTTTAAATTGGAAGTTCTACCCCGATCATTTTTACGACTTTTGGAGGGGTATCACTCAGGTCAAAATGTCATACTTTCTATCGCAGACTCGCAGGGCAGCTCGCTGAAGACAGTCGCAGGGCAGCTCGCTGAAGACAGTCGTAGGGCAGCTCGCTGAAGACAGTCGCAGGGCAGCTCGCTGCAGACAGTCGCAGGGCAGCTCGCTGAAGGCAGTCGCAGGGCAGCTCGCTGAAGACAGTCGCAGGGCAGCTCGCTGAAGACAGATCATTACCAAAAGGTACCGTGACTGCCTGGTTGCGGAGCCGACTCAGTTTCTCATTACTCAGGTCTGTCATGCGTTGCCATTTCTGAACAAAGATGCCGTATAGGAATGAGTCTCTGAGTGGCACTGTGGCACCGAGGAAACTAAACCAATTGTATGGTTAAGTTTATACGGTAATGGGCTTACTACGTTTGTTTGTTGTAATCTCCAATAAATATATTTTTTTATATAGGTGGTTTTAATGTGTTTGTTGGCCACAGCCATTACCAGGGATGCCTGCAAATCTCATTTACTAGTATTTTCTCATGTAATGTTATGAAGTTTTAAGTAATGAGGAGTCAAATAGCCTAGCTCATGAACTGCGTATTCAAAATGGATTGGATGCCCGTCTGCATGTAAATCTGTATTTTTCAGGCCGCATTCGCACAGAGCATTATTCGTCAACGTCATTTTCCGTAGGGTTGAAATAGTATTTCCAATAGTGTAATTCAATCATTTTTGATTTTATATATTTTACAGTTTGCTGATGGTAGATGCACTATCAAAAGTAGTGGTGGAGGCAGGATAGAGCGCAACACCTCATGCAGGGGCGTCAAACATTGGGATGGTGTCTGGAGGACGATCAGCAGCAGCTGTTGGCCTACTCTTCTTCCGCTCGACGTTAGCAAACTGGTCGATGCAGAGTGACGTAACAGCTCCCACACACCGCCTCTGGCAAACAGGGGGCCAATGGATCAGCCAACAGAGACGATGGAGTCAATTGGTCATCATGCCGTGGAGTGGAGGGTGGTAGGGAGGTCGAAGATGTTTAGACAGCGGTCAGGTGTGTTGGACCCTTTTAAGCTCTGAGGGCTTTGCCACCCGGCGTCCTGAGCCGGTAGGGAGAAGTCAATTACCAACTACGTATCTACAGTATTTAAAGATGAGGGGAATGCTGTTCTTGTTTAGTATCGAGTATTAGAGGTACCAAGACTAGGTTCTGTCTGAAGTGTGGATCGCAACCTTCGTGCACATTTTATATGGAAACGGAGATACTTTTCACCACACTTTTTTAGTCCATACAATTTAGTAGGAAGCGAGCAACGCTAACATAGGAAGAGATAGAAAAGAGAACAACGCTAAGATGGGAAGAGATAAGAAAGAGTGCAACGCTAACATAGAAAGAAATAGGAAAGAGAGCAACGCTAACATAGGAAGAGATAGGAAAGAGAGCAACGCTAACATAGGAAGAGATAGGAAAGAGAGCAACGCTAACATAGAAAGAGATAGGAAAGAGAGCAACGCTAACATAGGAAGAGATAGGAAAGAGGGCAACGCTAACATAGGAAGAGATAGGAAAGAGGGCAACGCTAACATAGGAAGAGATAGGAAAGAGAGCAACGCTAACATAGGAAGAGATAGGAAAGAGGGCAACGCTAACATAGAAAGAGATAGGAAAGAGAGCAACGCTAACATAGAAAGAGATAGGAAAGAGAGCAACGCTAACATAGGAAGAGATAGGAAAGAGAACAACGCTAACATAGAAAGAGATAGGGAAAAGAACAACGCTAACATAGGAAAAGATAGGAGAGAGAGCAACGCTAACATAGGAATAGATAGGAAAGAGAGCAACGCTAACATAGGAAAAGATAGGAAAGAGAGCAACGCTAAAATAGGAAAAGATAGGAGAGAGAGCAACGCTAACATTGGAAGAGATAGGAAAGAGAGCAACGCTAACATAGGAAGAGATAGGAAAAAGAACAACGCTAACATAGAAAGAGATAGGAAAGAGAACAACGCTAACATAGGAAAAGATAGGAGAGAGAGCAACGCTAACATAGGAAGAGATAGGAAAGAGAGCAACGCTAACATAGGAAAAGATAGGAACGAGAGCAACAGTAAAATAGGAAAAGATAGGAGAGAGAGCAACGCTAACATTGGAAGAGATAGGAAAGAGAGCAACGCTAACATAGGAAGAGATAGGAAAGAGAGCAACGCTAACATCAAATCATTCTTCAGTTGATAAATTACTCAATTGCAACTACCGTGTTTTAGGATCTGACGGCAGTGATAAGGTCAGTGCAGCAGCTGGGACGAAAAGAATAGAATTTGAAGGAAATAATTTGGTCCCTCTTACACGACAATAATAGGTGTCAATGATACACTAGATGCATCGGGTTGAATCGGAAATTAAGTTTCGTCGGGGACGTTGGTTATTTTTTTAATCAATGAGGTTCTTTTGAGGCGTATACTTTGAAAACAGCATCATAAACTAACTGAACTTAGGCAAAAACATTTTTTTAAACGTGTTGTTTTCAAATAATAACATTACCATAAGCAAATTTAACATTATCCTAATTCAGAAAATATAACCCTGCAATAGTCCATTTGAAAAAAAATATTTAGCGTAGACATTACAATATCTACTAAGATCAAATCTAATATTCAAGGCTTATTATTATTATTATTAATATTAGATCATTTATTTCCGTCGTCTGGAAATAAGTTTTCAATTTTTTAGGCAAGAAATAAATTTTTAAGCAAAGGACATGATACTTCATCATCAACTACGCTATTTTAATTAACGAAAACGTGAGTTCAAGTTGAATTCGTCACAGCTCATCTATAGGGGCCGCCGGTTCGGATGACATGGAGCGAAATATTGTTTACAATAGTATCACCTGTGCACGTTCATCTGTGCACATTCAGCAAAAGTCAATTTATACAAAATTACTATTGTTATGGATAAAAGTTCCCACCTTCGTTTAACGGTGAAGTTTAGATTTCAATACAGTATTGATCGGACCAGAACTTCGCAATCTGCAAACACTCTGTAAAATTGAGGCGCAAATTTATAAATTTCAACTTTTCGCTTCGAAGTTTTATGCTCCATGAACCAGCGCCGTAAACACAGAAACGCCATTGGTGTCGCGGGTCCCTGTTAGTCAACTAGGATGATCAAAGTCGCCGCCTCACACAAGTTGGCGCCGCAAATTTAACGCCTTCTAAATAATTGGCGTCAAAACAACATGCTTCATATGAATTCATTGTCGTAAAAACAACATGCTTCTTACAAAATAGCAGATGGCAGCTATTCGTAGGAGAAAAAATACAAAAATATGAAGCATACGAAATAATTTCTCTTCAAACCATTCTATAAAACTGTTCTGACGGAACAACTAATAAAAAATGCTTGAGGACTGAATAAACCTAAATTTAAAGGAAGGTCCCTCGTACCAGCATGTGACAAGTCATCCAGTCTTCAGCGGATGCTATTCGCGCGAAATGATCATCGAGTCTTCAGTGGATGCTATTCGCGAAAAAAAGGTTATCCAGTTGTCAGCGGATGCGCTATTCGCGCGAAATGGTCATCCAGTCTTCAGTGGATGCTATTCGCACGAATTGGTCATTCAGTTGTCAGCGGATGCGCTATTCGCGCGAAATGGTCATCCAGTCTTTAGTGGATGTTATTCGCACGAAATGGTCATCCAGTTGTCAGCGGATGCGCTATTCGCGCGAAATGGTCATCCAGTCTTCAGTGGATGCTATTCGCACGAAATGGTCATCCAGTTGTCAACGGATGCGCTATTCGCGCGAAATGGTCATCCAGTCTTCAGCGGCTGCGCTATTTGCACGAAATGAGGGGCAAGCGCTCCTGGTGGAAATGCATTGAGCATCCGAGTTGAGAGAAACGCATTTGTAAACAAATAGACGACATATCAGGCGAGACGCGATGGCTGAGTCAACCTGACATCTTTTTCTTTCAGGATGAGGTATTATTGACAAGTCGTATAAAAGATTAGCGAGGATATTCCATTATTGTTCATTTGATGATCGATTGATTGAAACCCGGCATAGGAACGGATTTACATTTTATATTTCACTCAATTAGTCGGTCAGGAGTTCAGAAGGACGCCATCAAGCGTCACAACTCGTGGGTCATGGGCCAGATGGCTATTATGCTTCACAACTCGTGTGTCATGGGCCAGATGGTTATTATGCGTCACAACTCGTGTGTCATGGGCCAGATGGTTATTATGCGTCACAACTCGTGGGTCATGGGCCAGATGGCTTTTATGCGTCACAACTCGTGGGTCATGGGCCAGATGGCTATTATGCGTCACAACTCGTGGGTCATGGGCCAGATGGCTATTATGCGTCACAACTCGTGGGTCATGGGCCAGATGGCTATTATGCGCCACAACTCGTGGGTCATGGGCCAGATGGCTATTATGCGTCACAACTCGTGGGTCATGGGCCCAGACGGCTATTATGCGTCACAACTCGTGGGTCATGGGCCCAGACGGCTATTATGCGTCACAAATCGTTGTCATGGGTTCAGAAGGACACTTTTAGGTTTCAGAATTGCCACGCTTTGAAAACAGAGTAAAATGGACTCATAATTCAGTGGGGCGATCGTTCGTTGACATGAGTTAGTTGCAAACAGAAGCCTCATTGGCATCTACTGTCAATGAAGTCATCCCATTCCTTTCAATTTTTTTCTCGATAAAATCCTCGATTTTAACAAATTAACCCACGACAGAGCAACGAGTACCAAACTCTATACAACGACCTTCTTAAGCAGAGAACATTCTAGACACGGCATTCCGGGAATGTTATTAATGTTATCGTGTTATTGTGTTATTGTTATTAATGTTATTATTATTAATTGGGATGACATCCTAGCAGCCGCCCCAGCCAATTTAGAATTTGAAAAGACATAAAAGTTTCGAAGAGTTATACACCTTTTGGCTAAGTTACAAAGAGGAAGTTAGAGGGTCCAGAAGACTTATGATGCGAGAGCTACTCAGGCCACGTCACAAACAAGGTCATTTTTGAGCACTAGAAAGTATGAACCTGGTAACGAAAACAATAATACGGCCGAGACAAACACTGCATGATCCTGATTGCGGTCTAAAGGATCAGGATGGCAACATGTTAGGAGAAATAAATTGTTCTAACTAACATATGCAAAGGGAGAACTGTGTTCGGTGATATGCCTTATGTACGGTGATCAACAACCTTGTGTGTAAGACATTGTCTTGGTCTTAGTTGATAGCTGTTTGCATTAATTCATTGCGTGAATTCGATCTACAGGTGGAGTCCATCAATGACATATTGTCCGTTCATAAGTGCATTGTGATCCACACAACATTATTAATAGACAGATTGTTCTAGACGTGATCAATAAATGGAACCATTAGAACTATACATTCTGATCCACAGTTCAGAATATTTTTTAAATAAAATATATAGTGCATTAGCTTTTTGCAAACTAATAAAATATCGGAAAGGAAATAATTTATTTAACTCATTCTATAGCGACATGACGTATGAAACATGAATCCCAACAATCTGTGTTGTTAAAAGATGAGTGACTTAGAATATGCTGGAAAGTCAAGAAGTGAGAATCAAACATAAAAATGAACTTTTTTGCTGTCTAGATTAGTGATGAGTTGTGCGAATAAGAAGAGAATAAAGGAAATTATATTAATAGAGCTTTAGTAAAGTAGTACGCATAAATACAAACCCGGAGGTCGTCAACGTTTTTTTTGCAATTCTTCACAATACGAAATGCACTTTAAATTGCCCCGTCCAACATCAACATGTGTAGTTTCCCACTAGTGTGCTTCTTTCAATGGAACTTTTTGTATAATGTGCGGATAAAATACTGACCGAAGTTTGACCTAGGACTGGAAAACTTGTTATTGGCGAAAGACCAGTTGTTGATTTTTTTTTACGCCGAACCTAAGCGATAAAAGTCAGCATCGACCAGCTTTATGAAGTCTTATATTCTCTTTATTATCGAGTATCGATATATTTGCCGTAAATAACATGACCCTCTTTGTAGTGAGCTTCCAGGACCCTATTGATGATTAAAGAAGCATAAAACACGATACAATAAACCATGTATTATATATAGCTTTAGGAAACGTTAGATGGCATGCCCGAGGAACGTGAGTTGTGCTGTTTATTGTAATGCAACATCATAGCAACATTGCACACTCAGACAGCAATTGAAGAAATGACAAGCAGACTACGATAACACCCTTCCAACACTCTTCCAAGCAAACTACGATAACACCCTTCCAACACTCTTCCAAGCAGACTACAATATCACCCTTCCAAACAGACTACGATAACACCCTTCCAACACTCTTCCAAGCACACTACGATAACATCCTTCCAACACTCTTCCAAACAGACTACGATAACATCCTTCCAACACTCTTCCAAGCAGACTACAATAACACCCTTCCAACACCCTTACAAACAGACTACGATAACACTCTTCCAACACTTTTCCAAGCAGACTACGATAACACCCTTCCAAAACTCTTCCAAGCAGACTACAATAACACTCTCCCAACACCCTTCCAAACAGACTACGATAACACCCTCCCAACACTCTTCCAAGCAGACTACGATAACACCCTTCCCACACTCTTCCAATCAGACTACGATAACACCCCTCCAACACTATTAAAAGCAGACTACGATAACACCCTTCCAACACTCTTCCAAGCAGACTACAATAACACCCTTCCAAACAGACTACGATAACACCCTCCCAACACTATTTCAAGCAGACTACGGTAACACCCTTCCAACACTCTTCCAAGCAGACTACGAAAACACCCTTCCAACACTCTTCCAAGCACACTACGATAACACCTTTCCAACACTCTTCCAAACAGACTACGATAACACCCTTCCAACACTCTTCCAAGCAGACTACAATAACACCCTTCCAACACCCTTCCAAACAGACTACGATAACACCCTTCCAACTCTCGTCCAGGCACACTACGATAACACCCTTCCAATGCGGATAACTCACTATGTACACCATCACCACCACAAAACCGTTCTGACTCAGAAGAGTATTAACATAACAGCACAACAGTTAGAA
The DNA here is from genome assembly GCA_016164225.1 of Gammarus roeselii. Taxonomy (NCBI): domain Eukaryota; kingdom Metazoa; phylum Arthropoda; class Malacostraca; order Amphipoda; family Gammaridae; genus Gammarus; species Gammarus roeselii. The sequence goes on along the minus strand of SDVV010027100.1, from coordinate 4,116 downwards.
CGCTTTGTGTTGAACGACGGCCAGAAAGCCTCCACGTTCGTTTAGAGAATGGCGTCATTGTACCGGAGCCGCCAACGCTTTTCTATGTTGTTGCTCTCGGAAGCCACTGCGATGCCACTCAATCATAAAAAGAGGCAGCGAAGATATAGAAAATATTATTGCAACGAAAAAAAAATTGTTCTAAAGCAAGATCAGATATCATTCAAATTGCAGTATGTTGACGTTCCATATTCAGTACGTCGTCAATCAACATTTGTAAGGCTTCTTACTTATATTCAATAACTTACAAGGGCAAAAAATTGATCTGATCCTGAATGATTCTGGTGACCAGACCACCAGTCGTTATTAGGCGAGGTAGGAGAATGAAGAAAACGGAAAATAGAAGACGATCGTGATGGATGCGGGGGGATGGGGATAGAGACAATAGGATGACTGACAATGGGATGGGAGACGAAGTGATAAGAAAAGATGGAATGGGAGACGGTGGGATGGGAAACGATGGGATGGAAGAGGATGGGATGGGAGACGATGAGATGGGGACGATGGGATATAGACGATGGAATGGGATACAGACGATAGAAGGGGATACAATGGTATGGAGACAGTGTGATAGACGATGGGATGGAAAGTGATGGGATGGGAAACAAATGTATGGGAGACGATAGGATGGAAGATAATGAATTGGGAGACGATGGGATGGAAGCGATGGGAAGAGGAACGATGGAATGAGAGACAATGAATGGGAGACGATGGGATGGCAGACGACGGGATGAGAGACGATGGGATGGGAGACGATGAAAAGCGAGAGGATGGGATGGAGGGCGATGGAATTGCAGTGGTGAAGGTCTAATGGGAAACGATGGTGTAAAGAGGACGTGATGGCAGCGATGGGACAGGTAACAATGAAATGAGAGATGGTGGGATGGGAGACAATGGGATGGGAAACGACGGGATGGATGACCATGTGATTTGATACGATAATAATGAAGGCGATGGGATGGATGACGATGGGATGAAGACGATTCGATGGAAAATTATGGAACGGAAAATGAAAGGAATGAGAGACGATGGGATGGGATACGATGGGATGGAGATGAAAAGATCGGAGACATGGCATAGAGCCAACAGGATGGGAGACGATGTGATGGCGGACGATGGGATATTGAAAAAGGGATGGGAAACGATGAGTTTGGTAATGATGAGATGAAAGACGATGGGGTTGATTGAAGACGCGTGCACGGGTGACGATGAAATAGGTGACAATGAGATAAAAGCGATTGGAGTGGAAACGACAGGATTGGAAATGAGAGATGGGAGACGATGGGATGGGAGACGATGGAAGCGGGGACGATAGGATGGGTGGGATGGGGACAATGAGATGGGAGACGATAAGATCAAATATGAGACGATGGGATAGAAGACGATGAGATTGGAGACGATTGGATGGAAACTATGGGTGAGGATATTGCGGGTGATATGAGAGACCATGAAAAGGGAGACAAAAGAATTGGAGACGATGGAATGGAAGGTGACGGGATAAAAGCGATGGGATGGGAGACGACGAGATTGGAGACGATGGGATACAGGTGATGGGACGCTAGACGATTAGATGGAATAAGATGGGATAAGAGACGATGTGAAGGGAGGAGAAGATGGGATTGAAGACGATGGGATGAGAAGCGATAGGATGGGAGACAATAGGATAGGAGACGACTGGATTAAAAAATGTGGGCTTGGAGACGAATGGATGGAAGTGATGGGATGGGGGACGATGGTATTGGAGACGATGGGATGGGAGGTGGTGGAATGGGATATGATAGGATGGCGACGATGAAATGGGAGACGGTGGGATGAAGGCGATGGGAGGCGATGAGATGGGAGGTGGTGTGATGGAGGCGATGGGAGACGATGAGATGGGAGACGGTGCGAAGAGAGACGGTGGGATGAGAGACGTTGGGATAGGAGACGATTTGATAAGAGACGATGGGATGGGGGACTATGGACAAGGCGATGGGATGGAGTACGATGAGATGGGAGACGAATGTGATAGGAAATTATGGTATGGGAGACGATTAGATGAGACAATTGGATGGACATATAATGGATTGGGAAACGATAGGATGGGAGACGATGGGATTGGAGACGGTGAGATGGGAGACGATGGGAAATGGGACGATGGTATTGGATACAATAAGATGTGACACGATGGGGTAATAGACGATGGGTTGGAAGACGATATGATTAGAGACGATGGGATGGGAGACGATAGAAGGCAGAATATCTTCTGCCTGTTGTCTGATGTGGTGACGGGTGGCAAGTGGTTGCATCTACCTGTTGTCTGATGTGGTGACCGGTGGCAAGTGGTTGCATCTACCTGTTGTCTGATGTGGTGACAGGTGGCAAGTGATTGCATCTACCTGTTGTCTGATGTAGTGACAGGTGGCAAGTGGTTGCATCCACCTGTTGTCTGATGTGGTGACCGGTGGCAAGTGGTTGCATCTACCTGTTGTCTGATGTGGTGACAGTGGTTGCATCTACCTGTTGTCTGATGTGGTGACAGGTGGCAAGTGGTTGCATCCGCCTGTTGTCTGATGTGGTGGCAGGTGGGAAGTGGTTGCATCTACCTGTTGTCTGATGTGGTGACAGGTGTCAAGTGGTTGCATAGTGTTGGTTGATTAAATCTGCTTGTGGTTTGTGTGATGATATGGTGTGAGTATTGGATGAAAGAAATAACTAGAGAAGTTACACAAATTACAGGTTGACCTAAACATTGACCATCCCTTCACATCAGCCATGACCATAGCTGATATTGTCCAGACCCAAAATTCTTTATCAACAGGCCTTGACGGAATACAGTACATTCATCTTAAACACCTAGGACCACACGTCATCAAACACCTAGGGCCACACGTTATCAAACACTTAGGGCCACACGTCATCAAACACCTAGGGCCACACGTCATCAAGACTCACACACAGCTTTGACTTCTCTATTCTACACAATATCTTAGCCGCCACTTGAACACCAGCGAAAAATCATCATTCTGAAATCCAACACAAATCCCACAGAACCAGCTTCATTCAGACCAACATCTCTCTTCCAGAATCCCTAAACGAAACTCATGCTCATATCCCCCTTTCCTCTACAAAAAACAGTTTCGGGACGCAACACTCCACTACCACACTCATCACCAACCTCACACAGACCATCCACGAAGGCCAGAACTAAAATAACCCAGCCCCACGCACCCTGGTATTTGCCACTGACACTAGAAAGGCCTTCGACACAGTACCAAGACGCGTTCCTCACAAAAAAATAAACACACACACATCAATCCAAACTCTAGGAAATGGTTTGCAAAATTTATTTCTCGATACATACACACACAGTCTACAATAACAAGTAAGCACGAACACACCATTTCCCTTCACTCTTCAATGCATTCGTGTACGACCTGAACTCTACACAAACCAAACACCTGTATCAGTTCATACGAGGATGACCTTACGAGTATCACACAACATCACAAACACGAGACCGCAACAGCACAACTCCAGCATTATTTGAACTCGCTCGAAATCTGGCGGCGGAACAACAAAATTAATAACTCCGCGAACAAGTCATCCCTCACATTATTAACACCAGGCATGTGTGCACGCCGCATTCACACTCATGGTACACTGAACAATACTCCCATACCCCGCAGTAACAACACCTCGTGCCTTGAATGACATGTGACACAGGAATGACGTTCAAACCTTGGTATCATTTCTACGTCGTTCGCTGTTGATCAATTTACACGTGGCATAGACTCACTATTTAAATGTTATTTTCTGCGATTGTATTATTTATATCTTCGATTTTCGCAAAAGTTCCCTTTTCGTTTCATATATATGCAGTGATAATATGACCAAATGTCACATCGCACGTGATTTGTTTATATATGTATGAGCTTATTTTTAGATCGATTAAATAGAAACTGATAAACGATGATATAATTAAAGTTATGATATATATCTTTAGACGATACTCGGAATAACGTAACATCTCCATGCCTTCCAATGTTCTGAAGATTTATTTAGAGCACAGTTGAAAAAAATATATGTATTTCTAAA
>SDVV010027099.1:0-12156 GCA_016164225.1 Gammarus roeselii | reverse complement strand
GGGCGTTAGCCTATCTAACACTAGCACATGTTGGGCCTACCACGGTTTGATGAAGAAATGAGCTGCTTGGTGAAGCCATACCGCGAAAATGAGTGTTGCCATCTCCCCCTTTGTAACTTTTTGAAAGTTCAAAAACATAAAAAGTCTTGCCAAAAAAAATTGTTAATGCTTATATTTAAATTAACGTTTTTAAGGGTAGCTCTACACGCCTGTTGTAGGTTGTGGGCGATTTTATCATTTGAATTGGTTATTATATTTATTTTGCGTGGTCTGGTAAAATTTGCTGTTCGAATTATTGTTTAGGCTGCTAATGGATGTTACACTATATACAGTTATGATTATATTTACATTAATATTATTTTTATTTGATTTTTTGTCATCTTATTTTTTTTTGTTAACTCACAAAATAATACTATGTTACTTCTACGTATGACGTCATGATTGGCGTCGAACTTTATAGAAATGAACGCTACAAGTCAAGTCGGCAACCTCGCCGCTCTCACTGCTCGTAGCGCTAGGTTGACTAACGCTCGAATCTCTAGATTCAGACTTGGGCGCGTCTGCAGAGGTTATCTCTACTTTCGGTCTAATTTGCATAACGGTCGTCTCGTTTTCTCTTTCTACTCTGTCGTCCTCTAACATGTACAACGTTTTGCTACCTGCTGACTTTACATAGTTTTCTCGTCCCTCACCTCCTTCTTTTGCCATCAGGTTAAAGTGAATTCCGCCGATCAAGTAAAGATGGGCGCCAACACGTCCTGAAGCGCTGGGAAAGTCGATCACTCCTAGTCGGTCAACGTGGACTTTAAAACCAATATCGTACAGGGCAACGAATGCGGGTAGCGCCTCGGCGCAGGGAAGGACTCCCGGGTACAGCATCGCTCTCAAATTACGCCCTGACACTACTCCAGACAATACCAAAATCTTCCGGTGCTTTCATTCACCTTCCTAGTACCTCATTACGCACGTGCAAATGATGGTCCATGGAATCGTACAATAGCAGAGACATACACAGAAATAAAGAATCTGTACCGCCAGGGACCGTTACATATCGTTCATCTTTCTTTACCGTGAAAGTTTCATCAACTTCCTCCACTAAATCGTACAGCTCAAATGCACGGGATAAACTATCTGCTACAACATTATCTCTGCCCGGAATGTACTGTAGCTCATAGTGACCTACGTTCAGGTCTTCGAACGTCCGCAGTAGTCTTGAATCTACCTTTTTCATATTGGCAAGGTAGATCAGAGGTCGGTGGTTGGACCTAATAACATGAGCGCGTCCATATTAAAAGCAGTACTCGCATATGCAATAACCTTTCTTCGCCCGCCTGAACCTGTGTGAGGACCGCACCGGCTCCTACCAGGCTTGCGTCAGCTGTAACGGTCAACTTACTAGAAAGGTCTGAGAACTGCGGATATGCTAGCACTGTGAGAGATGTCAGAGCAGCTTTAAGATTCTCAAATGCGTTCGTGCAATCATCGGTCCATTTTAAGTTCTTACCCTTGATTACATCGGTTAGAGGAGCCATCAATTCACTACATTTCGGGATATGTCTGCGAAAAAAATTGACCATGCCTAGGAAAGACCGCACCTGACGAACAGTTCGGGGCATCGGGTATTTCACGATTGTCTCAATGTCAGCGGGAGATGGTTCGATACCAGCGCAACTTACTAAGTGCCCAAGGTATCCCACTCCTGACACCAATTGTGGGTGCCTGCACTTCTTGACCCGGCGACCCCACTACCGCTTGTATTCAGGATGGTCACAGAGGCGGCAGATCATCCAGGCCAGTATAGGCTCGGTGGGTCAACTGGGGTACAGGACCACACAGAACTCTCACAAAACGCCACACACCAGGTTTCAATATAAATAGGGTAAAAAACAGATTAATATACAATAAAACTCAGTTAAGAAAAAAGGACTTCAAAGCTACACTTTGAATACAGGGTACACCGCGCTAGTAACGCACACAATATTCAGTAACTGGCGGTACCGAATCATGACAGAAGAGCGGTATGGCGAACGTAGAGTGACGGAGCAATGAAGATAATGTGTATGAGCGACGGAAGGAGCCGACAGAGGCATGGGCTGACCTCTTTCAAGGACGGCTCTCGATCAACTGCTGTTTTACCCGCAAGTGCATCTCTATATAGCCAACTGGCCACGCCCCTTCCATCATGAATATTGGATAAATAATTAATATAATAAATATCGCTAATAATAAGTGAAATGAACAATGATAATTAATAAAACCTAAAGTGAAATATAAATAATTAGTAATAATCATTATTGGGGCTCTAATTGAGAATTTGACTAAAATTGCTTGAGGTTACTGGAACCCCCTCATGTGAGACAATGGCCCCATCATTGTGGTGGAAAAATCACCAGTCTGCTTTTCCAAACCAGACATCAGAGAGGGAGGAGCCGGTAAGTCAGTGGGGCTGAATACAGATAATTTTGTATAATTAAAGCACGGCCTCAGCCCCCACAATTGGCAGTTGAAATTCATGTAATTGTGGGTCAACAGTTGTTTTTTGCACCTGATGTCCATTCTGATGGCATTGGTTGATCTACATGTTCCAGTTCACAATGGAGCCCAGTCTGTGCCGTGGTCTGTTCATCCACCTCGGCGGTTGATTAGAGAGAGATCTCTTGCTTGGCAAAACTTCAAGCGCTTGAGAGCTTCCTTTGGTAGAGGGGATCTTTGTTCTTTACTGGCAATGGGCGTATTTAACGCCATGAACCATCAGTATAGAACCTTTGCTATCCAGAGTCCTGCTCAGTATGAGGAGCATCCCACGGATTGATTTTGCGAGTGTCCAAAGCTCTTTCACTCATATATCCGCTGTAAAAAGAAGGGTTGTTTGACCGTTGGTCCTCTTGCGCTGGTGGTGGGTATGTTGACTGCCCCCAGGTCATAAGTGAAACTTTTGCTGATGCGTTTGCTTCCGTTTTTGTTGGTGATGCTCCTCCTAATCAAGCTCTAATCAGGTCTTTCATGAAGGGATGCCTGATCCAGTTGTCACTCATGCTCAGGTGCTTAGCGTGTTGTTTGCTCTAGAAGCTTTGTTGGCAATGGGGCCCGATGGCTTACATCCAAAGCTTCTGAAGAGTTGTGTGGGTGCACTGGCAGGGCCTTTGTTAATTTTATTTCTGAGGTCATTACTTTGTGGAGTTCTTCCAGATTTGTAGCTGGAATCAATTGTGATCCCCCTGTTTAAAGGTAAGTCGAGGTACGATCCTCTGAACTACCGCCCTGTCAGTCTGACCTCTGTATGCTGCAAGAGTTTGGAGAAGATTATTGTTTCGGGTCTGGTTGAGTTTCTTGAGAGTAATGAGATTCTCTCCCCTCACCAGTTTGGATTCCAGAAATTTTGGTTTATTGGGGATCAGCTTTTCTTGGCTTATTCAGATGTTTCAGTCTGGGTGGATGATGGCTTTGTTGTGGATGTTGTGCTGCTTGATTTTTCAAAGGCATTCGATGTGGTTTCTCATGATGTGCTGATTCACAAGCTGAGGGAGGTGGGAGTTGGGCCAGTTGTGCTTGGCTGGATTTGTTTGGTTTTGGCTGGTCGTTCTCTGAGGGTTGCTGTTGGTGGGTGTTGTAGTGAGTCGAGAGAGGTGGTTAGTAGTGTGCCGCAGGGTTCTGTGCTGGGCCCTGTGCTACCTCTGATCTATATTAACCACATCACAAATGGAGTGCTATGTTCTTTTAAGGCCTTTGCTGACAACTACAAGCTGTACCTTTGGTACAAGAGGGTGAAGGAGTCTACGGTTGCTGGTGTGTCAAGTCTGCAGTCGGATTTGGATACAGTTGACGCGGTTGCTTCATCTTGGAACTTGAGGCTGAACTCGGAGAAGTTTGTGGTGTTGAAGTTTGCTGGTGGGTTTGCTGAGTGGACTTACCTTTGTCTCTTACCTTTGCAGCCCCTTCCAGCAGGGCCACAGCAAGTGAGGAGCAGCAGAGCCGGAGGAGGCCAGCACAGCCATGCGCGCCAGCATACTATTGAGAACAGCAATGTTAACACAGGTATTGGAACTGGAATTAGTGGGCACTATTGGCTATCACATGAACCATCCGCATGAATGACAAGAAAAAAAAAAAAAAAATCTAGAACAGCACACTGTACAACAAAGAAGCTCACAAAGAAGCACCACATCAGGACAGACACAAACACACACCCACACAAACACGCACCTCAACCCACCACTCCAGCATCATAGCAAAAAGCAGACAAATCCAAAGCAGGATGCCAACACGCTGCAGAAAAACCCGTCCCAACCTAAACAAACTCAAACAGAACATCACCCAAAAACTCCGCAAGCAACCTCTTGAATGCAGCCAGGGAATATGACTCCACCACAAAACTTGGGAGGCGGTTCCACAACTGAACACATAGCGCTCCAAAGAATCTCCTGTTGATGTCCGTATTACAAGCCGGCATCAAAAGCTTATAGAGACGGCTCCGAGTTCTTGCATTAGGAGCTCTCCAAAAAGTACCCCCAAGGTTGGCGCCACCATCCAACCTGCAGATGATTCTCCAGTATTTAATAAGGTCCTCCCTGAGAAACCTTCCTTTTATAGAAAATAAGCTCCTCACTTGCTGTGGTCCTGCTGGAGGGGGCTGCAAAGGTAAGAGACAAAGGTAAGATGAACAAATTGCCTTACAGACCTTTTTTAATTTCAGGATATCAGTTGTTTAATTCTTTTTGTCACAGCACCAAAACTATGTTGTGGGCCAGTAACTATACAAAAGATCACTACTGTTCAATTAATTTATCTGCACTAAAACCCACAAACACAGTAGTTGCAACCGTATAGTGGCCCTTTTAGGGATGTAGTACCTTGCACTGTAGCAAAATTCTTCTTCAACTGACCTCAAGTAAACAAGACTGACAAAAATTCTTTTTATTTTGCTTGTCAGAATTTCAGTAACACGGACAAGGGAAATGAGAGCTAGTAATACACTGCTACTAATTGTGAATTCCTTATAGATTAATAAGTTGCTAATCCTATATATTAAGTAAATATGGTTGCTGTAGGCTTCCAGCTAGCCTCTTTCAATTTAGTGCATGATATATTCACTTGAAAATGTAAACTAATTCATTATTTGTAATAGAAACAATTAATGCCTAATTCTCTCATAGCTTGAAAGATATGGAAATGATAATTGATTCTTTTATACTTGCTCCACTATACTGCCTGTGCTTCTGCAAAAGATTTAAGATCCATGATCGGGCTGACAACGGTTATGCAGCATTGTTGTATTTAAATATACTGAATGAACTAACTATTTAAATCTTGTTGAAAGTTTGTCTTTCTTTCCCTCTCAACCTTTTGGTTGGTCAAGCTTGTCTAGCCTTTATGGTACAATTATATTATCCCAAACTGTATATACGTGTATATTTATTGTCCGCTTTGCATGAGTATTTTGATAGCTATTTACTTCAAACAAATAACATAGTCATTTCGTTGTTATACTTTCTCAAATGCGCATATTAGTATTTTCAGAATGTTTACCTTCTAACTATTTAACTCGACAGCTAACCATATTTTTTTTTTACACAAGTAGATCAATAGTCTCCCTCTTCATCAATTGATCTACTGAAGAATAGCTACGTATACTGCACTCGTTTGGTACCCAGTACTACTAGTATCAATGGGCTTGACTACTGAAAGCTTTGCCGAAAACGATGGGTATCCAGGACTCTACCTAATAGTTAATTCTGGCAGGAAACCACTCGGAGCTTCACCAAGTGTTGCTGACTCAGGTGGCTCCACTGGGAATGTCTACAAGAAAGTCTTAACGTCCTAACAAACAACTACAACTATAAACAGAATTCCCCTAGATATACTAGCAGATAACTACTAAGGTGATCTATTGATCCCTCTAGATGATTGGACTTGAAGGTCTGCTCCAGATTTGTAAGAGGACTTCTACTCAGAATGACCAGTGGTCAACCAACTTAGACAAAACTCAAGACAGCAATATACCCTTCGACTAGAACAACTTAGCCAATGAACCTAGTCACCATTGCTAAAAGTTGAACATTAGTCAGTCAATGATCAGGATGGGTAATAGCTATGGGGACATTGGATACCGTTTTCCACTGATAATAGATTAGAACTAAGGATCAAAAACCAATAGGTGAATATCTGCATATCAAGCTGATGGGTTTGCTCATAACCCTAGTGGTTTTTATGGTTAAATGAAGTGGACACAGTTTAATTATGTGTACTTTAAGCCTAATCTCAATAGAATATATATATTGATAATATAAACTCCAAACACAGCCCTGATGATAATGCAATTCATCAAATTACAGATCCATGTTATTGAGTAACAAAACGCCATAAACACGGGAGATGAACACGTGCAAGCTACCCAGAATGCTTGAGCTCAGCTTAGTCACTGGACAAAATATAACCCACAGACATGGCCTGTCACACAGTTGACTAAATATAATATTTTCCCTGATGATCAGACCTAGGCTTGACAGCTAAAGCTGTGCCCAACTATGACATGAGTCTTGACAGCTTGCCAGTAAATAATGAAGGGCGTGACTATACAGACAAAAAATACAAAGGTGTTGTGTATTTGTCTGCGTTCTGGAGGTCAGGGTAAACTCCTGCACACATAGTTAGGAGGGTATATCTCACCTCATTAAAGTTTATACAAACATCAACAACTAGTTGATGAAACAAGACTGAATGCCAAAGAAAACTTGACACAAAACACTATACTGGTCCTTAGAACAATTAAATCAACTGCTCGACCATCCTACATTGAGACCACTAGTTGGTCAATCAGCTCTGCTAAGAAAACAGCAGAAAAACAAAATTACAAACCTACATAGATACTGCACTCACCTTTGCTTACTAATGGTGAGACAGCAGCACACAGGCTCTTCTGGCAAAACGGTGGCTCTCGCTGCACACAAGGCAATGGGGGTTCAGGTTAGTGATGTGGCTGGCGGTGGCAACCAAGGTCCAGTTGAATCAGTGCTCTATTCACTGCAGATTCTTAGGCCTTATCAACTAATCTGTGACAGAAGACAGATACACAGGTTAAGGGAACATGATGGGGGTGCCACCGCACCCCACAACACAGTCTCTATTCCTTTTGATCAGAACTCTCCCGTACAACTTACTAAACACACTCAATAGAGTGATACCTATCAAGTTGCAGTATTCATTTTAACATCTCAATAATCAGAGGAACAATGCAGACACTGCGTCACTCAATTGGTACCACGCCTGCCACACAAAACATGTTCAGTAACCTTACCGGATATGGATTTTTGGCTCTAATCGACTTCTCAGATTATTGGGATGTTCCTGGTCACCTTCAATTTGGTCACCAAGAGGTTGGAATGAATGAACGCTTGCTGAGATTTCTTGATGTTTTTTGGTCTAAATTCAGTAATGAATGGGACCTAGTCCAACCAGGAACAGATTACCGATGTTTAAATCCTTTGACAAAGAGATAGCCTAGCCTGTTTAGCTATCTAGTTCTGAACTGAATTCAAACTTGTTTAACAATTAGTGGCTGCAAGCTAAGCTATGTGTTTGATTAATTTATTTTCTTCTACAGGTAGAATATTGATTCTTCTCCAAATGTTTTCAATAACAACTAGATTGACCATCTCAAGGACATGTTTATTTTATTCTGTATCCGTTCCTAGCTTTCCTGTGTGTATTGCATCAAATAAATTGATATACTTGAAAGAATTGCCTGGCTCTGATGAGGTCTGTTTTAATAGGTTTATCAATACAAGTTCATATGAGGCAAAGTTAGGGCAACCTAAAACCAATCGTCTATTGCAAGTGAAAGTTCATCATATTTGCATTGATCAAAACAGATTGATATCTAGCACTACTCCAAACTTTGACACTGCACTTGGTCTTAATGAAAGTCATCCAAAAGGAAAGTATGTGCAGGTAAGCAATTTTTTCATATAGCCACTTAACACGAGTTGGTTTGCATCAGGCAACTTAGTCAGATTCATGCCAGACTGAAAAAATTGGAAAGAGCTGTTATTTTGTCTACATCTTGCATATTTAGGTTGCAGGTCTTCAAAAGATGTTTCTACCTGGCTGCTATGCTGTAATGCGTTGGAGATATTTCTATCAATATAGCTCAAGAAAATGTACAGGTTATTACATCTTGAGGGGACTGATGCAGGTTCTTTGCTCTTTGGTGGCAAGCAGGGTTTTTGCCTATAACCAGACTAATAAAATGAAGTAAAGTTTTGTGGAGCAGCTCACAGCTTGATGACCTGAGTCATGAATCTTCTAGGGAAAATCTCATCACAAACTGCTCTGATCAGGCAAGCACTTTGTGGTAATTGTCAGGGCAATGGAGATAATTGGTGTACACATATATTGGTAGGATACAGGTGTACTTTTATTTTTTTATGTTGTGTGTAGTTATTTTAAGTGTTTTCTCTGGTGGTGTGAATTATATACATTGTTGCTCATAGCCAAAGTAACGGTCATAATAGTTCTACACTATGCCCACACAACTTTTCAATAAAGTAACCTACAACTTTAAATTTTTTATTCTGCGTTTATTATTGTTGTAATAATTTGTATTCCCATATCTATGAATCTGGTCCCCCATTGGCTACCTTTAGTAGCTTACTCTGGTGGCTACTCAAATCAATCTTGGCAGCTCCTGATGTACCCTTTCCAGGTTGGGTCAGTTAAGTGAACCTTTTCTGACACATCTCTGCTGAAATAAGGTAGATTTTACCAAGAAAACTTGCTAAGGAGATATTTCTTATAAAAGGTGGATTCTATCTTTGAAGGTTTCCATATCATGAGTACCTATTATGTTTAAGAAGCCACCTCTTATTATTATTGCACAAGCTATTCTAGCTAGCTATCTAATAAATGTTTTGTTTTTTGCAGAAGGTGGATACAAAAGAGGCCCTCAGAGCTGGACTCAAGGAACTGAAGTTTGAGCTCATCAAGTGGAAACAAGAAGTGAGGGATGCAATAGCGCAAGATCCACTCATCGTCTTCCCTGGTGAGATTGGCAACTACTCTACCTTGATCCTAATAAGACAATTTCTGTAACAATGGTTTTATTATTTTATTTTTTGAAAGTCAAAGATCATTGATAAAGATGGATACTGATGCAGACACAAGGCCAAATTCTCCACTCCAGATGAGCAATGACTGAAGTAAGATGCACCTCACACTCCTCTTATGAACTCACACACACATAAAAAAAATTGCCATTAAAGGTGTATAGAGTCTGGCTAGGACCCCGCAATACACACTTCTGCTCAAAAATGGGGTCTAGATCAGTGTCAGCAGCATGGCTTGACAACTTACACCAGTTTACCCTTGCTGTGTCAAAATTGCTTGGTCGTGGAGGAGAGATGCCTTTGTCGTAAGGGGAAAAAGGCCAGGAATTCAGAGGCTCTGTCTCAGATTGACTGGGGGCTAGAATTCAGCTATTCTTCAGTGTGAGAAGACTTCTAATTTTTGCCGTCAGTTTTGATGTCCCTGATTCATGAGTTTATAACCCTCTTGCCTGTCCGTTCTGGTCTGCCATTGACTGTCAGGGCGCCCCCTGCTCTTGCCCAAAAACGGTCAAAGGCATGGCATGAATACAAGCAGTTTAGGAGGGCAGAGGTCTGCAACCCAGCTATCGCTCTTGAGAAGTTATAGATATTCAGAGAACTGAAGAGGAGCTACATGAATTTTTCAGTTGATCCCTGAAAGAAATACAAATCAAATTTAATAAACAGACCTGATGACTGGAATTTGTTCCAAGCTTACTGGTATATCAAAAAAAAAATAGGTCGTTTGGCTGTTTGTCATCTCTGCCTGCTGGGTGGTGAGATAGTGCAGGATCCTGGCGGGACGTGTGAAGTCTTTGCTGATTCATTTTCGGGAGTTGATGTCATTGCAGCTCTTTCTCACCCAGCTCCTTTCCAACTATTTGCAGGAAGTTTGTCAAATGTTGATTTTGCTAGGGGGGGGGTCAAGTGTATTTTCTTGGCTCTAGATCCCAGTTCCAGTATGGGACCAGATAGCCTTCACCCACATCTACTGGGGAGCTGTGCTGATGAGCTCTCTTTTCCTCTATGTGTAATATTTCAGAAATCAATGAGGAGGGGAACAGTCCCTGAGGTGTGGAGTATATTGATAGTTGTGCCAATATTCAAGGCTAAGTATCACACTGATCCCCTTAATTAAAGACCTGTAAGCTTGATGTCGGTTTGCTGCAAATCAATGGAGAGAGTGGTTGTATCTCTTGACTGAGTATCTTGAAAGCAACAATATTCTTTTGTCTCATCAGTATGGTTTTTGTAGTAATTGCAACACTGAGGACCAGTTGCTGTTGACCTATGATGATGTTGGGAGGTGGTTTGATGAGGGATATATTGTGGATGTCATAATGCTTAACTTTTCAAAACATTAGATGTGGTGAGTCATGGTGTGCTTTTGTCTAAGCTGAAGTCTTTGGGTAATTGTGGTTTGTTGCTGGCCTGGATCTCTGCATTTCTTTCTGGCAAAGTAATGAGTGTTTGTGTGAGTGGCAGATTAAGCAGACCAGTTGATGTGACTAATGGTGTTCCTAAAGGTTCTGTCCTTGGACCACTGCTGTTCTTGATTTACATTATTTGCGTGTCTAATGGTCTTGCATGTAAGATGAAGGCATTTGCAGATGATTACAAGTTGTACCTGGGATACTCACGGAAGAATACTGATCATGCTGTTCAGGGTGTCCAGTCATTCCAAAGTGGGTTGGATTCAGTTGACTCTGTTGCGAGGTCCTGGAATCTAGGATTGAATCCAGATAAGTGTGTTGTGCTTTGCTTTTATAGAGGTTGCATTGATTCTGATGCCCTGGGTCCCCTTAACCAGTACTTCCTGCAAGGTAGAGCATTAAAGTTGGTCAGTGCACATGAGGACTTGGGTGTCGTCAGTGTGGATACAAGTCTCAGATTCCACCATCATATTTGTGTGGTGGCTGCAGAGACTGGTGGATTGGCAAACTGTTTATTGAGATCAACTGTTCGCAGATTCCCAGAGTTAATGCTGTTCTTCTAAGTTGCACATATTCGTCCAATCATTGAGTATGCTTCCTGCATTTGGAACACTGGATATTGAGGGTACTGCAGGCTGCTTGAATCTATTCAGAGAAGATGGATCAGAAATATTGATGGTTTTTCAGATGTGGACTAAGGTAGTTGTTTGAGAAGACTTAATTTGTTTTCTGTTAAGAGTCGGCTTCTGAGGGCAGACCTGATTGAAAACCGAAAGGTTTTGCATAGTAAATTAGAGGACTTGCTAAATATGTTTTCACTGGCTCTGAGAGTTGACACTAGGGGGTCACTTGCTGAAATTGGTGGTTCCTCCCCCCTCTTCTGATGCCCGCAGTAGGTCCTTCAGTGTGAAATGTATTGGTCTACGGAATGGCTTGCCTGCTCATGTTGTGCAGTTGATGGAAATCACTTGCTATGAGCGAGCTCTTGCTGAGCTGATGTATGATTAATTTTTAGATTTTGACTAAGCAGATTCAGTTTTACGTGTAGCTATGTGGTAATGAATATGTTAATATAAATATATATTTTAATTTTGTGTTGTGACTAACAAGCTTGTTGGATGATCAGTTGCCTGAAGCACAGTGTAACCGTTGGCATTGACCAAGGTTCACGCGGGTCGGACAAACATGTTGCCCTTTGTCTCTATTGCTGTAGTATGGCTCTATTAATAGTGGAAGAATGAAGGACAATGAAAGAATATAGCAATTAAATGATGTACTCTGAAAACTTGGGAGACAATGAGATGAGGCAGGATTGTTGAGGCTGTATGCTGAAGGGGATTAGGTGTGAAATGGGAGGAAAGCATGGACAGGCAGGTGATAAGCTGTCTTGAGTGGAAGACAGGGTGCTGAAAGGGAGAATATAAAGGAAATCATGAATATATGAATAACATACCTGTCAATCCTTTCCAGAGGGGACCATTGGGATAGTTTTAACACATTCTTAAATATTGGCAAGCATACCAGACACCAGAAGCCTTAAATTAACTGGTAAACAGGTATGAATGAGGTTACAGATACACACAGTATTTACATAATTTATGGAGTTGGCAACTCCCACGTGGCCTCAGCCATAGGAACTTCTA
>SDVV010027098.1:0-12156 GCA_016164225.1 Gammarus roeselii | reverse complement strand
ACTGGTGCTGTGGGCCGGTGACTGGTGCTGTGGGCCGGTGACTGGTGCTGTGGGCCGGTGACTGGTGCTGTGGGCCGGTGACTGGTGCTGTGGGCCGGGGACTGGTGGCGAGGGCCGGTGACTGGTGCTGTGGGCCGGTGACTGGTGGCAAGGGCCGGTGACTGGTGACGGGGGCCGGCGTCTGGTTACTGGTGCGGGGTGCCGGTGACTGGTGCTGTGGGCCAGTGACTGGTGACTGGTGCTGTGAGCCAGTGACTGATGACTGGTGCCGGGGTCCAGTGACTGGTGTTCTAACGTCTTTCTTCCCTTCTCCCAGCCTCAGAACTTGGTCCTGATGGGCGACTTCCCCGAGTGTGGCGTGAAGCTTTGCGACTTTGGCGTATCGCGCCTCATCTCACCGCCCCACCAGGTCCGGCAGGTGCTGGGCACTGCAGACTATGTTGGTAAGTGGCGGACAGGAGAACCCCTAAATGGGGTTACCATCCTGACCATAAACTGTTCGAATTGCGTTTAATAGTTGTAGAGGATTTTTAATGTAGTTTCTGATATTGTTCTATATTATAGTATTGTATGAACTGGCGAACTAGAATAATTTTAGTTAAGGAATTCAATTTCATTTGTGAAATTTTTAAATTGTTTTAGTAATTAAATAAATCGAATTTAAAAATAATTGTTTGCTATTTAAAGAAAAAGCAGAGCTTACTGAAGTATTCACTTAAAATTATATACTTATTTATGATATCATATGTATTATTTAATATAATAGTTTCAGTTAGTAGAAAATGATTCAATGAAGGTGTGTGGTCGAAACATAGCCTATTCTGCTATCAAGTGGGCTATGACCAGACGTTCCAAGCTATTCACTCAGCGACGAAGCCAATTGCTTACCGAGGTTTGCGTAACATTATTATCAATTAGGCTATCATGAATTTTTTCTTCTATTTATTCCCGTTTCATGACATTTTTTAAATATATCAAAAAGGGAAACCCAAACAATAAAAAAAATCTTTCTTCTAATAGGTCGTAGTAATTTCTTTGAAGCCGGGGCACAGCCTATTGGGGCGGCCGCACCCCCTATGAGGATCAAAAGCTGAAAAAGATGCTTAAGTAAAGTCTCAAGAGGGGAAATCCGACCCTCATTAGAAAATTCTGGCCACGCGCCGCTGTTTGAGGAAACGAACGCTTGCACTGCACACATCTCTTAACCACAGCATTGCAGTGCACACATCTCTTAACCACAGCCTTGCAGTGCACACATCTCTTAACCAAAACATTGCAGTGCACACATCTCTTAACCACAGCATTGCAGTGCACACATCTCTTAACCACAGCTTTGCACTGCACACATCTCTTAACCACAGCATTGCAATGCACACATCTCTTAACCACAGCATTGCAGTGCACACATCTCTTAACCACAGCATTGCAGTGCACACATCTCTTAACCACAGCATTGCAGTGCACACATCTCTTAACCACAGGATTGCAGTGCGCACATCTCTTAACCACCGCATTGCACACATCTCTTAACTACAGCATTGCACTGCACACATCTCTTAACCACAGCATTGCAGTTCACACGTCTCTTAACCACAGCATTGCAGTGCACACATCTCTTAACCACAGCATTGCAATGCACACATCTCTTAACCACAGCATTGCACTGCACACATCTCTTAACCACAGCATTGCAGTGCACACATATCTTAACCACAGCATTGCAGTACACACATCTCTTAACCAAAACATTACACTGCACACATCTCTTAACTACAGCATTACACTGCACACATCTCTTAACTACAGCATTGCACTGCACACATCTCTTAACCACAGCATTGCAGTGCACACATCTCTTAACCACAGCATTGCAGTGCACACATCTCTTAACCACAGCATTACACTGCACACATCTCTTAACTACAGCATTGCACTGCACACATCTCTTAACCACAGCATTGCACTGCACACATCTCTTAACCACAGCATTGCAGTGCACACATCTCTTAAGCACAGCATTACAGTGCACACATCTCTTAACCACAGCATTGCAATGCACACATCTCTTCACCACTGCATTGCAATAACCATGTTCACAACCACTATAAGCTTATAAACGGTAGAAAAACGAGAACAAAATGAAGCTCAAGTCTCTTTTTATTTTGTAGTCACTGTTCAAGCCATATTCCCCACGTGTGTATACTAATCGTTAGAGCTAAAATGCATTGATGCGCATAGACGTCTCTATTGAGACACTCGTTTAATGACATTGTCATCTTGTCTTACAGCGCCGGAGATCATCCACTATGAGCCCATCACGACCAAGACGGACATGTGGTGAGTCTTATAATTTAGTGATGTTGAAGGAAAGCTCACATATATTGCTAAACAATATTTCGAAATGAGATAATCGTCAAAAAGCATCCAAAATTTAACTTGCAGCTGCGGCGGTATGTCTGCCAATCCACCGAGTACTGCAACCTTCAGCCCATTAATGAACCTTGATTCATGCTTGTTGACGAATATGCCATTGCAAAATATAACCGCCAGTGAGTGTCGTAGATGAGACGCGCAACCGGTATCAAGAAGAACTATTGCAAATAAAGGACGCAATTAATAAGAGAGTTGTAAGATTCACTATGGCTTACTAATGCTAATGGGTTTATATCAATGATTGAATTTAAATTTATGAGTGTTAATTACGTTCTGCACTGATATTTATTTTGATACAGATTATCAAATCCATATTGATAGTATTGTTCGTGCTGCGATGTCCGAGTGGTTAAGGAGATGGACTCGAAATCCATTGGGCTATGCCCGCGCAGGTTCGAATCCTGCTTGCAGCGATCTTTTTTTTTATCTACTTCTGTCCCAAGTCTCGGTTCAGTCAAAATTAATCAACTGTTGGACTATGTTTTCATATGAATATGATCAACGAAACACCGTCAATGCGACATTTGTTAGAATTTTTAATCCCGTTGATGATGCCTACTAACACTTATATCTTTAGTAAGTGGTCCACTCAGTGCCTGCATTTAACAAAGCGTTGTTACGCTCACCATCACTACCTAAGGCACGTTCACAGCTGAACACCAACCTGAATCAGCCGCCGGGCACGTTGCCAGGTAGTTGAGTGTTGGCATGGGTACCATGACGCATGCATGGCTGTGTGTTGTCAATGCAGATACACGAACGTTTTCCTCATGGAATCAAATCGTTACTTTCGAATCTGCTGTTTCAATTGCTTATAGAAAGATACTTATGGGTAATAGGATCAAGTTGGAGAAATTATCTCTTCCAAAGAGTGTAAAAGGTTTCTGCCCGACGGGGAATCGAACCCCTATCTCGCGTATTAGAGGCGGGGATGCCCACCACTGTACTATCGACAAAAAAAGTTACATGGGGTAATAACTGATAGATGCATTGAATAGTTGTTCTACAGCTGATCAGAACAAACACAAACAACACTCACAAAATTGAGACGGGGTGTTATTTTTGGTTTAGCAATAGGACAAAATAGAGCAGTTGTTCATCAGTATATTGTGCCCACTTCAGCATGATTCTAAGCCTCTTGGTGTGCGACGATAGTTTGGGTGCTCAGCTAGCAACAAGCAACTAGTTGAATACTTATCCGTGGAACATTTGTTGAAGTTCGTGATCATTCCTATTCGAATTTATGTCAGGATGGCCGAGTGGTCTAAGGCGCCAGACTCAAGGCAACTTCCCTTCATAGTAAGGGTGTGGGCGTTCTGGTCCTCTCAGGAGGGCGTGGGTTCAAATCCCACTTCTGACATTACCTTTTGAAAAAGAAAAATTGTCCCAAATAACGTCATAAGCAGAAATTTCAGCCTACATATTTCAATACGGATCTTAATGAGAACTTCAGAATCAGTCAATAAACAGAGGAAGTTGACTAGATGAAAAAAACCTCAACGCTTCTCAACCGCGTTTATTATTTGTCAGCACAGTATAAATACTTCCACTTATTTGTAAACATAGACTAATTAAAAAAAAAAAAATCAGCTTCTCAGAAACTTACATGTTTATGTACATTTCTCTTCACTGGACACATACTGACATTTCTGTACATCTTTATTAAACAATTCAAGTTTTAATTATAACCTATTAACTCTTTTTAACAATGTGAAATACATTTAATCACTCCACTTAATTCAACATCACCGATGCATCAGCGGGTATAATTCCGCCAAGGCTTCTTTTTTGAATGGACGGTAATACGTGCCCGAAGCGTCGCACGAGGAATCTTCCCCTCTTCGTCGACGCGAAGTACGAAGGTGTTATAAGATGCCGAATGCATCAGACAAATTCTGAGGCATCCTCCCGGCTATGGTGTTGACGTACTTTGACCATGCGTCTAGTTATGCTCTCTTCAATCAATGGTCCATTTACAGCTAAAGTTTATCGTCCCCGTATCATTCCAACTTGAAAGAGGAGTACCTAAATCCCTCTTCCGCTGACCTAACCTGCAGAGTGGATTGTTTTCAATTGAATTGAATGAATGATCCATGCCGTGGATTGTTCCTAGATGTACTGTGCCCCTTATAAACACTGCTATCCTCATTTACAGGTCCCTGGGTGTCCTCACGTATGTGCTACTCACCGGCTTCCTGCCCTTCGGAGGAGAGACTGACCAAGAGACGTTCCTGGAGATCTCAAGGGTCAACCTCGATTTCCCAGAGGAGCTTTTCGAAGACATCTCTGCTCACGCTATCAACTTCATACAGTGCCTGCTGGTGCGCTGCCCGAGGTACGATGATTGCAGCGTATTTTGTCATAGCGACTGCTGGTGCACTACCCGAGGTACGATGACCACCTGTTTTAGTCAGGTACAGCTTTTTCTGGTGCAATACCCGAGGTACGATGACCACCTTTTTTAGTCCGGTACAGCTTCTTCTGGTGCACTACCCGAGGTACAATGACCACCTTTTTAAGTCAGGTACAGCTTCTTCTGGTGCACTGCCCAAAGAATGCTGTTTTCACCTGATCTGGCCAGGTGAGAGCGCCTGCTGGTGTGCTGCCCGAGTTACGATGATTGATAACAAGAGGAATTATTCACTTTATCTCTGTACCGTTTTGTACATGATAACTTAGTTCAACAAGGTTGGGTTAGTACTCGGTCCGTTGGCTCACAGAGAGCGAGCACAGTTTCACGCTAACGTCGGTGAATGGTGTATGTAACGGTTATTGAGTTTTGTTGGAGCGCTCATGTACCTCCCCCCCCCTACAATGTGGCACCCCATGAGATAGATGGCTCCTCGCGGAAAGCATATTAAGTGCGCCAATGATCCGGTCGGCTGTATTTTCACTGTTCAGTGCCACTTTGTCTAAAGTGTTAGCAATATAATTTTTTCAGCTCTTATTTTTGTAATGAGAGGAGTACCAACGTTTGCCCATTTCATAAAGATTGCCAATCTCACTCAGCGCTGAGGGTCAGATCCACGATTCGCCTGTCCTTTATATCAACACAACTGGCTGACTAACACATTTCATACCTCAGGATGCAAACCAGCAACCAACCTATCATTAAAAGGCAGTAGTGCTCGTGTAAACTATTTTATTACCATGACTTATCAGCTGGTATTGATGTCAAGTGACGTACAAAAACTATGCTTTGAATCGAGGCCTTGGAAACGATTTGAAATTATGATAAAACTTGCAGTGTACAGTAAAAATCTTTGGAATGATATACTATTTTGAAAATGTAACCCCGCTTGTCCTGTATCAAAAAAGTTTATCTAAATTAAAATGTCATACTTTAATTATATGATTTCCTGGTTGATGACGTGGAAAACTGTGCCAATACGGCATGAACGATATTTAATTATGTGTATTTTGTTGCAGTCAGCGTCTTAGCGCCATCGAGTGTCTGGAGCATCCTTGGATGAAGGCTGAGCTGAAGACGAACATCGTCCCTGCGATGATGACCCTTCCCATAGCGCCCAACGATGTCATGATGGCTCTGCCCGGACAAGCCCCCCAGCCTCCCAAAAGCTCCACCTTGCCCAACACACCCACCGCCAACTGGAACATACTCGACGAATGGGCTGAACTCTCAGCAAACTACACCAACAACAACAACAACAGTGCTTTTGTTAACAATTCACTTACACAAGGAATAGCCATCCCTAGTTCCACCACCACCAACAACAACAATAATGACATGACTCCAACCATCATGTCCCCTGTTTGTATGACTCCCACCATATTGACCCCATTAAGCTCTTCTCCTAGAGATAACACCCTATTCCAGCCACAAAGACCATATGTTTCGTACCGTCCTGCTTCATCGGTACACTCTTCAACTCACTCGCTCTACAGAGGTAACTCTCGACAGAACATCGACCGCCTCAAGAGCATGTCCAAGTCAAGAGAGGTTTTGGTCGAACGCCTCCAAAACTCAAGCCAAAAGAAAACTGTTTCCCGTTCCAGAGAGAGATTACACGATGGCCACTTGAGTCTCACCAAATCGCGGGAATATCTTTTCAGCAATCGGTCAATTTCTCACTCTGTGGAAGAACTGCCGCCCTATGGTTTCATAAACCAAGAGGAAGAAATTTATAGAAGCATGAATAGCGTTTATATACTTCCCTTACTGCCTCAAATGGGGGAAGAAAGTTTTTCCAGCAAACTCTACAAAAGTTTAGCTTCTATTGAAAAAATTGATGAGGTAGCTTGTGAATCCCAGGATAGTCATTCTAGAACTTCTTTCTACAATACTCCTTTGTCGGTAAATTCAATGACAGATGATGAGTACAGCAACTACCTTGCTAGGTTTTATCCTGTCGTAAGGAGTAAAACCGAAGAACCACAGCGAGAGCTGGGTAGAACTTCTTTCCTTGGTGGAAGAAACTCCGAGTCCTGTGATCGCCACTACACAAAGGAGAATCGGCAGCCTACCACTCCTAGACAACAGCCTTTGACCAGAAGGATAAAAACCGAGAGCCAGTATGTGTCGAGGAACAATATTCAGAGAAAGAAAAAAGAAGAAGAATCAACCACTAAGAAGAATATCAAGAAGCTACAGAAGGATAATCCCAAACTGAAGTCGCAGGTTTGTGAGAAGTTGCAAAAAAATAACGGACCTTCGTTGAGTCGGAATAATTCGTCGGAGAAAAGGCGAGGATCTGTGTCCCATATTGAGCAGCGCATCCAAGAGAGACATGAAAGGATGCAAGAAAGAAATGAGAAACAAAAGAAGATCGATAAGAAACAGCAGCAACGAAATGCCATGGCAAAAGAAAAACAGAGAAGACATTCAGAAGAAAATGATAAATCGAAGCACCTGCAGAAGACTAAAGATCATACACATTCTTCCACCGCAACGACAAGGAGGAATTCATTTCCAGCCAGGAAGCAACCAAATATCATCAAAAAGAAAATGGATAGTCAAAATACAACTCCAGCAACTTCTCTCGAGAATGTAAAAGAAATAAAAAATCTTCCGAAATACACACGAAGTTCATCCAACTTAACACCTCGCAGCATCGAACGGTCTCGTACATTAGAGATGAAGGCTGTTAAGCAAGAACCTCCTCAAAGTTCTTCAAAGTCCGTAGCGAGCAAGGTGAAGTCTAGTGCTGTGAAACCTCAACACAACGTTGTGCGAAGTTCATCCGAGAGCAGAGCAGATATGGATGAGGCTTACGGATCTCTGGAAGAGCCAGTCGATGACGGGATCTTCAGT
This sequence comes from Gammarus roeselii, assembly GCA_016164225.1. NCBI lineage: Eukaryota > Metazoa > Arthropoda > Malacostraca > Amphipoda > Gammaridae > Gammarus > Gammarus roeselii. The sequence continues at coordinate 4,451 of SDVV010027098.1, read as the reverse complement.
AGGAGTGAAAGCATGGACAGCACATCCACTATAGGCTCAGACTGTACCTTGCACGCACAGGGGAGTTCTTCTGATACTTTGGACACAACATTCCAGGATCTGCTGATCTCAGAATCCGGTGGAAATACTCCGACGATAACAACTTCTGAATCTGAGTCGATGACATCTCCGCCAATCCCCAGAAGGGTTCGCCCAAATACGCTTGAAATTCCTACTCGGGCTTGCTCGAAATCATCGGAAAAATTGAACGAACATCTGACAATTATAAGAGAAGTGGATGACGATGAGTTCAAGTCAAAAATATTCACTCGTTCTGTATCTACTAGCAGTGACATAGGGAGTATGTTGAGCGAGGGCAGCGATCTTGCCTTTGAAGAATACCAACGAAAAATTAGTTTATCAAAGGAATCATCTCCAGAACTAAGTCTAGATCCCAAAAGCCGAAATCGTTCCAACAGCATCCAGAACTCTGCCAGCGTACCGGCGATGCCTTTCAAACTTTCTCGGTCTAATTCTGTTCACCTGGACACCCCTTTGAGTGGAGTGGCTCGTCCTTGGGGTGAAGTGTGCCAGGGTTCGGTGTACAGAGCCCTCACCATGTTCAGGCAGCAGTCCACTGAGTCTTCGTCTTCAGGAAGCAGCACCTCTTCCAGAAGACGTTCTTCCAACTGGTCTACTGCAGAAGGTCTTGATCAAATAATTGAGAAAATCAAATCTGATGAAGAAGAAAACAACCGTGACATCACGGTTGCACCCTTGTTCAAAATTTCAGATTTTAGCCAACAGTCGCGCATACCTGCCCCTCCTCCTCTCCCTTCTAAGTCCGATTTAGATCAAGAATCTGCGTTGTGTCGAGGGAACATGAATTCGACTTTGCCCAACAGTGAAACAAATTGTGCAACAAATCAATTAACTGAGTTCTTCTCCACTTGTGTGTCCACTAAATCTTTCACTCCTCCACCCCTACCTCCTCTACCAACTCCTTCGCCAGGAAAACCTAAGGAAGTTCCTTGTGACAGTCCTGTTTTATCAAAATCTAGGTTACCAGTGAGACCTTCCAATATCCCAATCAGAACTAACTTTTGAATAATTTCAGTTAAGTGTACCGACCCAGGATTTTTAGGTTGCGAAATTTTATGTGCGGAAAAATGTTTAGCTACCTATTCTAACTAGGTATACCGGGGATTTTCAAGTGTTGACCACCCACTGAAATTGGAAGAAAAGTGCTTGTAATTTCGTAATCGTAAGAATGCACAGGAGGCTATGATAATTTATTATATTTATACAATGGGTACAATCGATTGTGTGGGTTGAGGTCCATTGAGAAATAATGTTCAGAATTTACGTAGGTACAGGAATACCGGCTTGGATTTTAATTTTGTAAACATAGAGGTTATATATAAAGTTTATATTAAGTAACAACACCACTTCATGTGATACTAAAATAGTATGTTATCATTAGTTGATCTAATATTTTACGCCATAACAATAATATTAATTAACCTCACTGAAAACCTACTGTGCATTTATATCAACCTCTTTAACAAGTAACTGTTTATTCGTTCCAGCAAGAGGCATTGCCCTTTTAAGGTTTGCTTTCTCTTTAACCAAATATAGTGGAGTAAAACAACCAGAACCATTATCTCGGGTACTAATATAACTGAATAAATGTTTTGCGCTTCTTGCAGTATAACTGCTGTACTGAAGGAGATACGTACGTGGTCTCTGTACTTCTTTGTTATGCAGTAATAGTAACCAGTCATGTGTAATACCCATAAGGTTTCAAGTTGGTAACAAGCTTTAAGCTTTGTAAATACGTGGCCTTTAGGAACTAAAGTCATATGCTTACGATGTTTCCAAAATAGTTTGAGGTAATTCCGCTAGGTTGGGAGTTTATGATGTTCTTTCAATTCCGACAGTGATTCGTCCCATCTTTTTCATGTTAAAAAGCATCCTCATTTTTTTATGAAACAATGAGTACCTTTTAAAACTCCTAATATAGATCTCGTTTGTCTCTCTACATTCAACAGAAGAGTTGGATTCACGAAGGATGTTCTCAAAAACTCAAGGTACTTAGCTCAGAATTATTCCTCAAGTAGACACATTTTCACTATACACTTCTTTATCTTACACAAAAGGGGTGAACCAGTAAACGCTGTCGGCCCCTGCGATGCCACTGATCTCGGGACCTCACTCTTACCCCAAAAGTGTGTTGCAGGGTCTTGGCCGAACCCTTGAACGCCATTGAACATAGTTTGTTAGCGCGAGTCTATGAGAGGAGTGTTAGGTGCGTCTTCCCGTTGTCCACCCTCATTTCTGGGGGAATTCGGCATAGTGTTTGAATCTGTATCTGTATTTTACACGAGAAGTTGGGAACCTTTATGACCTGGACAGGGCAGTTTTCATAATCTCAATACTACATGTGGACCCCGGACACCAAAACTGGAGAATTTTGACCACATGCAACTATATTGTAGTTTATTGCGGATGTGTTACCTTCTGCTCATACATGACATACTGATTCTGTGAACTACTTTCACGTTGATTCACATCTTGGTTCTTTCCATATTTCAATTTAATTTGAGTTCTCGTTGATACTTTGCTTCATAACTTAGATATTTACCAGAAAAACTTATTTTTTCAAGCAATTTCACTAACCATCAAAATATTCTTCCGATAACTGATGTTACAAAAATTATTAATAAATCTAATAAAATCCTAGACGAAACATTGAGAAATTTTGGTAACAATTTGAATAACATTCGTTGTTTGATTGTTTGTTTTAGAAGACTGTAGTAACGAAGTCCGTAAAGTTACTAAGACGCTGCCCTCCCTCGAGGTGTTTGTTTATTTGGGTAACAGCCTCTGGTGACGGCAGGTGGTTATTTGCCTTTGAATTAGTTCATCAAATAAATATCAGACCTATTCAGAAGATGTATAAGGACATTCACTGCAGTGTTTTCATGAGAGTAAATACTGTGACGCCTCCAGTAGCAGGCAAGTGCAGTGAACACGATGAAATAAAGGGAAAGGGTTTGAGCTCCATGTCAAGCTACATGAGGTCTCCGCTGGTTACTTCTGTGGCACCAGTGCATACCTTCAACATTCACAACGTAAAGGAAGTGGACTCCAGAAAGTAGTAATCCCAACCACTGAATCTCATCCCTTTGCTGGTAATGCTAATATTTCCGTTCCCAGACTGATCTTTGTGGTACTTTTTATAATCAACGTAAATCTGTAAGTTTTTTACTGTTAGCTAACGATGTGCCGTTGCTATGGAAGATAGATCAATAATGAAAGAACAGAGCACAAGAAGGGCCATGCAACAGTGCGACTATGTGATTCCTGCTAACACCAACGTGACGTCACCGCTCCGATAACGAGTGGTGGCAGTATACTTTACGTGCCGACTAATCTTTGTAATAGACTTCATGCTACACAAGATGTTCGCGAGTCGTTTTATATGTTCTGACAGTGATTACCGTATCATTTTAAAAGTGTCATTGCCATACCAAACAACTGAGCATTATAACGAGGATTCGTTAAAGCTTCTTAATGTTAAATAATGTTTGCCAATAAAGAAACATATATTATAGCCTTTTAGTATAATTCACCCTTTTTATCAGTTAAAATTCTGCAATAATCCATTTTTTAATTTGGAAAACAATTAAAACGGTAATTCCCTGCAAAAAAAAATCAGAAATATGAACAATTAACAGACTGTAGTTCCATGAAGAAAAAAACAGTTGTAGATATCCGTCGGAAAAAATCACAACCAAATTTTGATTCAGAGATGAATCAATGAAACATATTTAAGAAAACAGCTATTTATTCACAAATATTATAAGTTGATTGGTGAGGGTTCATTTATTAGGTATTCAACCATTTCATGCAACTCGACATTCACCGTTAAAGGACATTGGCTTTACGCAGTAGTAAACCTAACTCGAGTCAAAAATTGCCTATTACTTGATGCAGCACTGTTTGCTGGTTTGACGTTCGGCGCCAGCAAGACTCCAGCACGCTTTAGGTCGCCCCAAGCGACCTATCCACTTACTGTCGGACGGAGACACTGTCTATTCTTCATACGCAAACATTGCGGACAAACTGGCTCAGACTTTCAGCCAAATATCACAGTCAACAAACTATACGGCTTCTTTCCAACAGGAAAAGATTCTAAGAGAAAGTGAGCATATCGACTTCACTTCCACAAATGAAGAATTCTACAACAAACCTTTCTCCATCCATGAACTACAATATGCAACTGACCAAACACGTGAAACCTCACCCGGGCCGGACCGAGTGCACATCAACACGATCAAACACCTTCCTGACAACGCTCTCCAGCACCTACTAAATGTGTTTAATACGCTGTATTCAAATTCATTCTTTCCCAACCAATGGCGGGAATCCGTAATCATCCCGATACCCAAACCCGGTGTTATACACTT
>SDVV010027097.1:0-12156 GCA_016164225.1 Gammarus roeselii | reverse complement strand
ATATATTTGTGTGAATGATCTATCATTTGAAATTACTTCTTATGCTACTATCCATTGATACTGATAAGTTGTGTATTGCTAGAAGGGAATAATTTGTGCTCCAAATGCGCTCCCTGTCATATTTTTCTGAAAATAACATTCGGGTGCGATATAACATTTAGTTACTGCTCCGGAGAGTCGAACCATGCAAGCTATTTCATCATGGAGACATTCTGAAGCTTGAGTTCAATAAGTGATCTTAGACCATGATACTGGAAGAGACACATAAAACATAATTCTGAGACGCTTTATGTGCAATCATTCAATGACTTCTAGATCACGTCATTGACTGTTGACCTAATCCACAAAGAACAAAGATAATTTCATAAGAAGTCACAAACGAAGGTCATATGTGACTACTCAAAAGGTCTTTCAGAGCCACGCTTCAATGCCAAGGAAATAATATTGAACATGACGATGGTTTCAAGGCATGGAATGCCCCCAGCATAAGCGGCGACCATAACGGCATAACACTCCGCAAATTCAGCATTCAGAAGCTCTCTCTGAGGAAACCGTTTAGATGTTTATCCAATCAGAAGCCTTAAAAAAGTACCACATATCACCAGCAGGCAATATTCAAGCAGCGCGTTGATCACCACACCGCCTTCGCAATAGATCCTTAGCAGTCCTCTTCCTTCCCCCTGCCGTTGCTGGGCACAGACAACGTGCAGGCCTAAACGCGTTGCATGGTGTTCATCTCCACATCACCCTTCAACAGTCCCTCAGCAGCCCACTCACCTCTTCCATCCTCCTGCCGTTGCTGGGGACTGACATCCTGCAGACCTAAACGCGTTGCATGGTGTTCATCTCCACAACACCCTTCAACAGTCCCTCAGCAGCCTTCTTACCTCTTCCATCCCCCTGCTGTTGCTGGGGACTGACAGCGTGCAGACCTAAACGCGTTGCAAGGTGTTCATCTCCAGAACACCCTTCAACAGTCTTTCAGCAACCCACTCACCTCATCCAGCCCCCTGTCGTTGCTGGTGACGGACATCGTGCAGTCTGAGACGCGCTTCAGGGTGTTTATCACCACACCCCCCTTCCCAATGACCAGGCCTGCACTGCCAGACCGTAGCAGCACCGACGCTCGACTCGGAGTGTGCACCGTCACGCCCTGAGACAGTGTGGAGGGAGTTGTAGCTACAAAACTTAGTTGACATCATTTTTGGTGAACTCACCCTTTAAGGAAATAAAAATCAAATTTTAGTTGTGTTCAAGAAAGAAAGTTTTCGTAGTGAAACCCGATTTTTCTTTGGATACTGTATCATTTTATCAACAAAAATCCATGTTCTCGAAGCAACTAGCTATTTTTCCAACAGTAAGCTATCCTTTTCCACTACCAATTCAAAGCTTTGAAGTGAACTGCGATGTGATACGGTGGCTATGTAACATTTTCCCTGGAAAATACTCGAATTTATTACCAGAACTATTCATGGAGCAAAGAAATAAGTGTGACGAGCGTTCCAGCGTATCGGAGCCACCGTCCTCCTGACGCCGAACGTTAAACCAGCAACTAGCACAACAATGAAACAAACCAGCAACTAGCACTACAATGAAACAAACCAGCAACTAGCACTACAATGAAACAAACCAGCAACTAGCGCTACAATGAAACAAACCAGCAACTAGCACTACAATGAAACAAACCAGCAACTAGCACTACAGTGAAACAAACCAGCAACTAGCGCTACAGTGAAACAAACCAGCAACTAGCACTACAATGAAACAAACCAGCAACTAGCACAACAATTAAACAACCAGCAACTAGCACTACAATGAAACAAACCAGCAACTAGCACTACAATGAAACAAACCAACAACTAGCACTACAATGAAACAAACCAGCAACTAGCACTACAATGAAACATTGGAGGGTCCATTTCCACCGGAGCCAATTATAAATAGATGCTAGAATAGATTAGACATTTCGGTTCAGGGTAGAGTAAATGTCCTTTACACAGCTAATGTCAAAGGTATGCATTGGTACCACAGGAGGTTCAGAAACTCCTAAGGTGCTGAGGCCATATGGTCCCAGCGCTCCTCAGGTGGCAGCAAAACGCTGTATCTCTCAAACAAACTTGTTCCTGAGCCGTAAGGATTTGCAGTCATCCTTAAGGTGCCGGAGGCAATGCGCCCCAACACCTGCTGAGGGCAAGACAAAGAAGAGGCAGGAAACGGGCATCCCATGCATGAGATTTACACTCATGTAGGGAATCTCATGCATGAAAACAACAAGAATGGATAGAAGAATGAGGAGGAAAGTCCATCAGAATGGTTGCATGGAATGAGTGTAACCTGGCCCACGAACCCGACAAATGCCTAAGGAATGAGGAGGGTCATTGTTGAATAACATTATAGAAGTGAAGACAAGCTTGTCATGGAGCACGATAGCTCCTATCATAAATTGATCAAACACAAGAATCAACATGATTAAACCTGGGCATGAAAGGTCATCTTCAATGGTATAGATTAGAGTGGCAAGGCTTTTTGGTGCTCTGGAGTCGATGTCTTTCTGACACCCAAAGCCAAACCATCAACCATTGCTGTATCAAGTCATCGTCAACCTTTGGCCATTTTAAGTAAGAATATTTAGAAACTGTCAATGGTTCACTAGTTACATGCTTCAAAATTTCAGAAGACCGTGCAACGATACTTGGAGGATGATGAACAACCAAAAACTTATCAGCCCGAATGGACCGTAGATCGGCAGGTATAAAAATTTGCTGCAAAAGGGAATAAATTTTTTTGTAGCAATTAGTCATGTAAAATTGTACATTGATCTATGGATGTTATCTCCTATGCATACTTCAGTGAGACACTTACCAGCCACTTATGCCAAGTCTCGTTAATCGGGGTGCGTCTCGCGTTTTCTTTTCACATCCACAGTAAGAACAACAGTGCGGTGAGCAAGTCACAGGGAGAGAGGCCAAGCTGACCAGATGGTGCAGCAGGAAGGCCTGACGATCCCAGAATCAACCGGAACGCACGATTTTACAAGGACGAAGGTGCCCACAAGAAGAAAGATATATTCATCATTCAGTCCGTGGAGCAGTCGGCACACTGGATACAGAGGGGGGGAGGTTCCATAGTGACACATCCGGTGGCGGAAAGTGGTGAGGCAAGCAGGAGGTCAACCGGCCCAAAAAAAACGTTGCGGGCAGTCTGAGAGTTTTTTTTATATAGACTCGAGTCGCTGGAAGCTACCCAAGAAAATGAGGGCAGGTACAGCCTAGGAGCTCCGTTTTAAGGCGTAAGTCCCAGGAATGGAAACCCGAAAGCCATTGAGTCCCTCGGGAGAGAAGGTGGCACTGAGCTAGGGCAACAGTGCTCTCTCTGAGGTAGGTACAGGAGATGACGCATTTAGATACCATGTTGGATATATCTTCCACTGCATGGCTTAGCGCTGTTGTCAGTAGACCTTTTATGGAGACCGGAGGAAGGCACGGAAGACAGCTCAACCAACGGGAAGCATACCGAATAATTAATAGAAGACAGGCGTACAGTCAACAGCCTGAGCGAGCAGGATAAGGACCCGAACGCAGTGAGGGCGAGTCTCGAGGGAAGGATCAAGCCCATGACGATCCCAGAGTCAGTTTTTAGATAGGTCGACGAGGCGACCAGTGGGGACTTGGGAGGAACAAGTTCAAGCACCGCGCTGCCTGGGACGTGGGTCAAAGCCCTTGAGAAGGTGAACGAGAGGAGGGAAGTCTCGGGGGTCAGTGAAAGAAAATCCCGTAAGACCGAGAAGAGGTACTAGGATCGGACAATTTCAGTCGCAAAATTCCGATCGAGAAGACGAAAAAAAAAAGTGCCGGGAGGGTTGACAAACCGTCATCCAACCAGAAGGGAGGTTCTCCAGAATGAGACAACTTGGGGATGAAGTTCTGAAGATCAAGTTGTGAGGTTGACAGAGCGAAGGGAAACGAGAAATCGAGGCCAAAAAATTTGTAACAAACTATTTTTACCAATTCTATAATTAGTCCTTGTAATGTTGAAGAAGAATACTTACCTGGATACTTGGAGTTTCTTCGCTAATCACAGTAGGTCACAGCGTGGCTGCCACCTAGCCCACATCCTTGGGGCACTCTTCACTTGTGCTGCAGCACCAGCATTTGCATGTTGTAGCCACATTCGCCAGTCGGATCCCAGCTTGGCGTCGCGGTTAAGCAGGGAGTTGACATCCATTAACAGCTGAGGTATTTGTCCAGTCGGCTCTTGAACCTCAAAATATTTGCTGTAGTCGACAGTTGTGACACCTGTTTCATCTCACGTATTTTCAATGGCATTCGGTTGGATAATCGAGGTGCCCGGCACTGAAGCTGTTGAATGCAACTGTTTGCATCGCTTTGCCGCCCGTCAGTTTTGTCCCTTTGAAGCAACACATTTTGCCAATTCTCGCCCGGTTTCTCATAGTCACTTTCGTTACAATTTTTTTGTTGCCATTGACAGAGTAGCCTTCCAGAATTTTCCAAACGTTCATGACCATGAACCTTTCAAAACGTCCTTGGATTGAGTATGGCCTCAAGGCGTTTAATCTGTGATAAAAGTCCATTTTCTTTACCTCCGTAATATTATAGGTGAAGCTTCTTTGCACTGCTTCAAGTCTACTCAGATCTTTCTGCTTATGTGGGATGCAGAGAGGGGAGCAATTGTCAATGACTGGTTGGATTAGTTTTCAAAGAGTCAACATTATCCTTTTATCCCTAGCCAGAAAGGTTTTCATAGCCCGGGAACATAGTCTCCTACCAGTGGCCTCAACCTTTGCAATTTGATCATGGAACGAAGCATTGTTTTGCATTAGTACGCCTAGATCATGCAGGTTTTCTTCTTCTTCTATAGCTGTGTTATTGCTAGAATTTTACAATGCTTTGGGTTCTAGGTCGGATTTTTTTCCATTGTCAGGGATTCAAATTTAGATTCGGTAAATTGCATATTGTTTTCATCAGCCCCCTTGGAGATTTCTTCTCAATCAGTTTGAACCTTTTCTACATCATTCGAGTCATTGGCAATGCCTAGAACTCTGATCTCGTCTGCAAAGCAAGAGACTGATGTATGTTGACAGCGGTCCCGATCATTAGCCAATATTAGGAATAGCAGTGGTCTAAGCACAGTGCCTTGTGGGACCCCGTTAAGGACTTCCACTGGTGCAGAGGTTTCTCTATTCACTACCACATCAAGTTCTGCCTTTCAGAACGATTTTGATCAATTTGTGAACATTCCCCTGGATACTGGCGTTATATTGTTTTGATAACAGTATACTGTGATCTACTTTGTCAAAGGCTTCGGCAAAATCAAGATAAATTACATCCACATTTGATACATCACACAATGCATTTATTATTTCGTCATAGTGCTCCAGTAGTTGGGTCAACATGCTCCTCTTACTTCTGAAACCATGTTGCTTGGAGTTAAACCATTTATTTATTCCACAAAAATTCACTATTTGTCCTTTCATTACTCGTTCAAATATTTTGACTACATGTGATGTCAAAGAAATTGATCTGTAATTTGATGGGCTTTTGAGGCTGCCTCCTTTTGCTAGCGGGAAGATGACGGCATGTTTCATAGTCTGTGGGATATCGGAAGTGTTCAAAGACTTTGGCCACAACATTTGTAGGGGTCTTGACAGTACCTGTTTGCATTGTTTTGATAGAACAGCTTGGAATATTGTATGGTCCTGATGCACTATTGCTACCTATGTCATCAATAGTTTTTGTAATTTCAGAGATGTCAACGTCAAGATCAGTCAATAAAAATTTGGAGTCAATTTCAGGATTTGTATGAGTAAGCATTGGGATACTAAATACCCGTCTGTAATTCTCACTCGACAACTCGCTCATTGCTTTGTTTTTATCTACCAGATGACTGGATTCATCAATTAATGGGCCAATTTTAGTTTTAGAAATTGAAAATTTGGCTGCATAAGCAATGAAAAACATTGAATTGTTTGTTATTTTTTCAATAGCTTCCTATTCTATTTCTCTTCTCTCTTCATCATGTTGACTATTTACCAGCTTTTCAATCAAGATGATAGCTTCTTCTTGTTTTATGCATCTAAAAGCGTTTACTTTGTTGCAAAGTTTGTTTTGTATAATTGCTTGCTTTTTCATGAGCAATTTCCTTTCTGAATAATACTTCCTTCTTTTGGGAAATGTTCTTTTTATTGACCCATTTTGTACACACACCTGCAACAGTATATCGTCAAAGTTATTCTTTGCTTCTGCCACACTGTTTGCCTGATCAATGAATTGTTTCCAATCAATATTGGACAGAGATTTATGTATATTTACACAATTTGTATCTGCACTAATGAAGTTCAGTTGCTGGAAAGTCCTGTTCCCAGAGAAGATGGTATTTACTGTGTCCTTCTCAGTAGGTCAGCATCTAGACTTATTTCAATCACAATATGATCTGATAGTGCAGTTTTAGTTATTTTATTGTTTTTTGTATACTCAACTGAGTTGAAAAATACTAGATCTAAGATATTGTTATATTGTGTTGGCTTTTCAATAATTTGGGGACGAAAATATCCATATATTAATTTGAACAGTGTTTCAGCTTCGGTGTTACCTTTACCAATGATATAGCCACCAGGTGCCGCCGCTTGATCATTATTTAACCATTTGATGAATGGAAAATTAAGAGTCACTAAAGAGAAAGATTTCAAAATAGGTCTGATCAATGTTCAACATGTTCGTCTGTAAGATTCTGAGCCTTGTGCTGCAGCACCAGCATTTGCCTGTTGTAGCCAGATTCGCCAGTCGGATCCCGGCTTGGCGTCGCGGTTAAGCAGGGAGTTGACATCCATTAACTTGGGGTCGACCTTGAACACAGCTGAGGTATTTGTCCAGTCGGCTCTTGAACCTCAAAATATTTGCTGTAGTCGACAGTTGTGGCACCTGTTTCATCTCACGTATTTCCAATGGCATTCGGTTGGATAATCGAGGTGCCCGGCACGTGAAGCTGTTGAATGCAACTGTTGTATCGCTTTGCCGCCCGTCAGTTTTGTCCCTTTGAAGCAACACATTTTGCCAATTCTCGCCCGGTTTCTGTATTCACTTTCGTTACAATTTTTTTGTTGCCATTGACAGAGTAGCCTTCCAGAATTTTCCAAACGTTCATGACCATGAACCTTTCAAAACGTCTTTGGATTGAGTATGGCCTCAAGGCGTTTAATCTGTGATAAAAGTCCATTTTCTTTACCTCCGTAATATTATAGGTGAAGCTTCTTTGCACTGCTTCAAGTCTACTCAGATCTTTCTGCTTATGTGGGATAAGCATAAGCATAAGTCTGTAAGATTCTCCACCTTAACACGACCTCAGAAGCTCCAAGAGCCTGCAACTTCAGAAGCAAAATGAGATAGGAAACAACATCAAATACCTTTGAAAAATCAAGCATGGCCATATCTACAACCAAACTAGCATCAACAAACTTAACTTCATCCGAACAGACCAGCAACATCTGATCCTCTGTTGATCTAGCCTTCCTAAATCCAAACTGTCTGGAAGAAAGGAGCTGGTAAGACGTCAAATAGTCCATAAGCTCAGCAGCAACAATCCTCTCCATCGCTTTGCAGCAAACAGAAGTAAGGCTAACTGGACAATAGTTGAGGGGATCATATCTAGATTTATTTTTAAAAATTGGAATCACCAATGAACAGTTCCGTGCATCAGGGAGCACTCCACTCTGCAGAGAAAGGTTAAAGATTATAAAGAGAGGCTGCGTCAATTGCACAGCACACTCCCTCAGCACCTTTGGGTGGAGTCCATCCATGCCAATTGTTCAACTAACATTGAGCCCCGTCAGAACGTCAAGGACATTCCGAGATATCATGGCAAACTTGCTCATTTTGCCATCAAATAACAGAAAGGAGCAGGATTGAGAGGATCATCCTCTCTATATACGTCAGAGAAGGCAGATGACAGGAGCTCAGCCATCTCCAGTGTATCGTAAACCAGCTGTCCACCTGCATTAAAAAGTGGTCCAACCCCAAGATGACCTTTCTTCTTCCTTCGTATATAAGCATGGAACAGCTTTGGGGAATCACTATACCGTTGCATGAGGTACTCCTCGTACTGAGATCGGCTGAACAAAGCATGATTTCGAATCTGACAGTTGAGATCAAGAACGATAGCTAGTGACTCCAAAGTATTTTGATCATTTTTGCCAAACCTCCTTGAACTCTTGTACTCATCCCACGCATTTTCTCTCCCTTCAACCCATGGGAGGTCTCACAGAACATGGTACCCTAGTCGAGTCTCCAGCAAGAGACACGTGAAAGTTGATCAGCCTCCTCAGTATAGTGAGGAGCACACTATATGCCTCACAAATAGCCAAGTAAACGAATTCTTGAGGCCAATCAATTCCCGACAATGCTTTGGAAATAGCGTCGTAGTTACCCCGGTGCCAAGAATACTTCCGAGCTTGATGTCTTGCACCATCAGGCTCCAAGACATTCACCAACAAATAATCACAAATGATAGGCGAGTGAGCACACCCCAGAAAAGGAGGCAAAATAACAACATCCCTAACACGATCTGGCTCGCTTGTGAAAAATAAATCCAGAATGTTGCCAGACAAGAGAAAAGTCTGCTCCCTCACCCACTGATGCAAGCCACAAGATGCAAAACAATCCAAAAACAATTGATCCGTCAAGTCAACATTCTCTCCCTGCACCAACTCATCCGACCACTTCACCGATGGCAGGTTGAAATCACCCAATACAACCACCTCACGACAAACACAGAAGTCACTAATCAAACTCATCAGATCAAGATTTTCCTGGACACCATATGATGGATGTCAATTAACAGCCAAAATCCACATATCAAGTTGAACCAGGAAAACTGCGGCTAGATTTGGCTAGTCCAGATTAACCTCCTCATACTTCAGTGATTTCTTCACATACATACAAACGCCGTGTTTTCTTCTCCAGTGTGCGAATCTCTTCTTACAACAGAGAACCCATGAACCTTAACAAAAAAAGAGCGAACCGAGCATGCAAGTCAAGCCTCACCAACTACTAACACCCCCGGCCTATTTGCTGAAATAAAATCTATTTTGTTTGTAAGACTATTGACATTTGTCTGACCAATCCTCAGCAATAAAAACTGGAAGACGGACGACTGCAGAGTCCTTCAACAGTTGATGGACCCAACACCCGCACCTCATCCGCGGCAAACAGCAGCCCCCTCAATGGGAACGCCACCGCGGCCACCACGACCACCAGAACCCTCCCGCGGACACCAGAACCACCCCCGCGGACACCAAAACCGCCTCCGCGGACACCAGAACCGTCCCCGTGGTAACCAGCACCATTATTGCAAACATCAGCACAAACACCACGGCCCCTAGCACGACCACTAGCAACGCCACTGCCTCTACGCCCAGCTGCACCCCGGTTTGCAGCTGCCGCCCCACCGTCAACAGCAGCCCTTCTCGCAATGATCTCCTGTCGTTGTTTGTAGGTCAAGTCCCTCATGACAGATGAAAAAAAAAATGTTTAGTATGTTCCACACTTTTTCGGACTTTTTCCTATAAGACCTCGAGCTGAATTGGGATCTTTCAAGCAGGCCGAGCACAAATCACTAGTCATTTTGTTAAGAAGGTAGTGGGAGTTCAAACACAATTCATATTAATGTGTACTATTGAAAGAATTGATAACTCTTTCCAATAGCACAGGATATTTATATTCACAGCCTATTACTTTCACAGATATTTTTTTCCCAATTTGAACAACACTAATGAAAATTCAATTAGGTTTTAATTAGGTCACTTCCTGTCCCTTCCCTTCTTTGAGCTAAGCCTTTAGTTCCGATCACTTGCAGTGAAGATAGCAGGTACCTATTTTAACTTGGGTCAGGGGTCAGGCACAGGCTCTGTATGGAAGGAAGCACTTGAAATATTCTAATTAGGTTTCAATTTGTCACAGCTTTTGATTGCTGATCTTTCAAGATAATTTGGGAGCTGATGGACAGACGTCCTCAATTCACGGAGTCAGTCGGCAAGAACGGGACACGTTCAGAGAGGCGTTATTGAAAAAGGCGAAAACAGTGTGTGGCGTGCGCCGTGTCAGGAGTGGTTGCAAGCGAGTTCGGTGGTGACATGACAACTATAGAGAGAAGAGAGGAGAGCTAAGAGGAAAGCTGATGTCAAGTGGGGCAGGCGGTTCTACCAAAATTTAGAGAACAACAAATGTTCTGTAATGAGGTGAAGAGGGTGAGAAATGGGGGGAACAGGAAGGAAGACGTGGTGAAAAATATAAACGGCCGGTTGTTGTTTGAGAGTGGTGATGGACGGAAAAGGGGGTTGAGTATTTTGATGAGTCGTCGAGAATGTCAGAGGGGCTAACTTTGTTGCTGTGGGTTGTGGTAAACTGATACCAGTTTTGGGAGTGAGACTTGTAGCGGACCAAGAGATAGACACAGGCGCAAGTTCGAATCCCTCAGAAGATAAGTAGGTAATACCAAGTTGTGCCTCACACATATCAAACCATAGCACTTTAGCGCTAAATGGTCCAGCCTGGACACAACATCACACACTTTGGGTCATGACTGAGGTCAGCAGCAGGGCGGGACAGTGTTCACAAGTTTACCCCTGTTGTGTCATAATTGCCAGGCTGATCCACACCCATCCAGTGTCTCAACAGTGGGACAGCGCATCAGAGCCGCGGCATAATCCAATCGCGGCAATCCATTGCAAATTTTCTCTCTCACCAACCCTCTACAATGATTTATTTCCTCCCTAAAGCCGTTTCTTACCATCCATCCACCTCCGCATTCCAATCATTTTTCACCAAACCACAACAGAACACGTGAATCTACTTTATCCTCCAACCTCATCATCCCCGTTCATATTCGAACGTCATTATTCATCATGTTCTTTAGCATCGATCCGGTCACGCCTCTCAAACATTTCAGCTAGAAAACATTCCACCTTCTTTTTGCATCAGTTTTCGCTGGCCAAATCTCATCTTTGTATAGCACTGCTGAGGCACTCATCCCGGCAAATCCAATGTCTTACAGCTCATCAGATACAACTACAGACACTAGGCCGCATCCTCCAGACAGGGGGGTGGCCGACGGCAAGGCGCACCTCACACCCTCATACGCTCACACTCACACAACTTAGCCCTTTTGTGCTAAAGGGTACGGCCGGTAGCCCCTCAACTTACACTCTGGGTCACGAGTGCAGTCCGAGGATCCGTCGTCAGCAGCAGGGCCCGACAGTTTTCACTGGATTACCCCCGCCGCGTCATAATGGCAGGGCCCCCCCCCCACCCACGACCATCCCGACAGCGGGATGCCAAGGGCGGGAAAGCACATCAGAGCAGCGTCAAAATCAACCATTCAACAACATTCTCCACTCACGCCTGTTCATTGCCCGCTGTCTCGCCACCTCCACATTCATGTCTCTCCTTCCCAACGCCTGCTTCAGACCATCCATCCACCCAAACTTCGGTCTACCTCTAGGCCTGCGACCAATCACCTCCGCATTCATCACCCTTGTCACCAATCTCCCTTCATCCATCCTCTCCATGTGCCCGAAACATCTCAGTACACGCGAATCCACTCTGTTTTCCAACTTCTTCACCATCCCTGTTCTGATTCGAACCACGTCGTTGGTGATTCGGTCTCTCAGCGTTACACCAGCCATGCTCCTCAAACACTTCATCTCGAAAACATTCAACCTTCTTCTTTACTCTGCTCTCACCCCCCAAGCCTCAGCTCCGTAGAGTACAGTTGGGACAACAACACCCTCATACAGCCCTCCCTTTGCTTCCATCCCCAGCGTCCTACAGCTCATTACACTCTTTAGTGCACCCAACACTTTACATACCTCTTTCACTCGCGCCTTCACTTCAGTTTTCACTAGTTCAGTTTTCTCCAAATGGGAACCCAGATACTTAAAACACTGAACTTCCTCCAAGAGCTCTCCATTTAGGGTCACACTAATTTTGCTCGCATCGACAGTCTTCGAGCATCTCATTACTTTACTCTTACCCACCTTCACTCGAAGCTTCCTCCTCTCACACACTCTACCAAACTCATGCACTAGCCTACATAGCTTCTCCTCCGAATCCGCAACCAGGGCCGTATCATCAGCAAATAGCAACT
>SDVV010027096.1:0-12156 GCA_016164225.1 Gammarus roeselii | reverse complement strand
ATATATATTTGAAGAAAATGACAGTCAGCCCTCTGGTCTCACAAATATCATTATTCTGTCAGGATCAGCTGTCAATATCTGCGAGTTGGCTAATAAACCGGATCAAATTGTGACTTCCTTTAAATGTATCTGACAGTCCTGAACTTATTCGCCGTTTGAACATCATCATTTTTCTGTTGATATCGACCTGTGATGTATGAGACAGATGAACTACATGTCCAACTATATAGCAAGAGCAGGCATATCATTGTCTGGAATCAGGGTTAGAAATACCTTCGAATGGTACCGTCACTCACCATTCTAGTGAAAAACATGGCACTGTTGGAAACAGTATGTCTCCCAGTTGATTTCACAGGTAACAAGACAACATCTGCTTGACACACGCAGGGAAAGGGAGGATAAAGATACAACAACAATGGGATGGGGGCGAGTGGAGATGAGGGGAAGAGAAACATTTCGGTTTCTGGGGCTCGCATCTGACTGTTCAGTTCTAAATATTTTTACCTAGACGGACACGCCCATACGCTCAACAGTTTAACAGTTTTCCACGAGGGCATGCCATATTAGCCTGCCCCAGAAGCAGGGGTCACGAGGCCCCAACTTGTTATGGAGTTGATATCCAAATGAGCATTCGAGTTACACACATGAGTTATGGGGCAACAGGCCCAGATAATTGGGCGGTGCTCCGCTCCCTAGTGTTAATAGAATGAAGAACCTGTGGCACTTCATGGCTGAGAAACCAACACCAAGCCCAGAGGAGCGGCGGTATTTTCGGCTCTCGTCGCCCAAGGCTCCTCGTCGAACTGCTCCCCTTGCACTATTACACTGCGCGCGCGCTTTTATGTATTAATCGAAATTTTCTGTACCTATTAAAGTATTTTTTTTTCTAACAAGCAGGAACACTAAATAGCACAAATACTACACAATAATGTGCACAATAAATGTCACTCGGAGTTTCGACCGTAGTCGAAATGTCAACGGCAGTTAGATCATCGATTCGTGAAATCAACTAGTTTTGTTGATAGCATCTACCTATGATCATTTTAACGTGAGAACTTCAGTTTGAATTACAACAACAACTCACCTGCCAAGCGATTGATATGATTTAGGCACACCTCCTAACTACTTAATTACTATTCAACGACAATCATCTGAAACAAAGTTTAGAACCCCACAAGACCTTTACAGTTATGTATTTAGTTATTATTCGCTATGGATATATATAAGGAGCTGCAAGGAAATATTCATCGGCTTTCAAAGAAAATTCTGATAACTACTATATTGCAGTAGAATGCATTAGTCTTCAAACACTTTTATATCTTGAATTGCACACCATGATACTTTAAAAGCTGTTGGAACCAATTTCTTGTTGTATTTTTATTTTATGGAATGTCTGCTGTAATTTTAATAATTGAACTACGAGCAAAAAAAGGTTCATTTATTGTAGTGCTCTACAATATCAATCTTATGATGTATAACATCTTATGCTCACTTCATATCTGAAAAGGAGCTACGATATTATTTGGCAAGAAGTTCCTGCATTTCTATCAATGCAAGTTGTTATAGACTTTTATCGATTTGGGTAAACAGATTGGGTTAAAAATAAATTTCATTCTCTTATTCGTTATCAAAGACTGGTGCAAAACTTTCCAAAGTCCCACAGCTGATAGTGACTACGATCACAAACAAACACACATCAACTGCACGATGAGGATAGCGGTTAGGTTGTTCTCAATTTAGGGCATGTAAATTTGTCAGATATATAAACTGTAGCTCATTTTGAGATATTATTAAATTGAACAACAATTACTGGTTGATTGACTACTCTGCACAATTCAATCGGTGAGACTAGGGTATTTTGTTAAATATGTTGCTATTGTACCTTTATACTCTATAATAGGTGTGGTCAAGCGTTGTAGACAAGATACACAGGTGTGTTGGTAGATAAATAGGTTTGTTTAGGTTTGGGGGTTCACAGGCCCTCTGGACACAATCATATTAGTGTTAGTTCAATCCCGGTGTCGTGAGGAAAAAGTGTAGTAAAATAAACTATTTTGAGAGACGAGGTATTGTATCGACAGATTTACTAGCGTCCTATCTTTGACATCAGTAACCACTTCTCAGTTAGAGTATCTCACTTATTTCGCAGATGCCGCTCAAATCAATCCTTATCAAAGAAATTACCTAAGTCTAAATATTGAATGATTTATCACAAAGTAAAGTTAAACAGAGTATCAGAGAGGCAGAAGTGCCAGCTAGTGGATCTAAGTATTTCCGTAATCTTATTCATTTTAATGCAGATAGATAACCAATAATTGTTTAGTATAACCAATGAACATAAAATGTTGAATAGATGACGATACACCTAGCCTTGAAGTTGCTTACAATTTTGTCAGCAAATTCAACGCCAGTGGGAAATCTGTTTCTAATAAATAGTATGGTTTGCGAGCAATACAATTACCTGTATCGATTGCTTCGTGAATGTAAATTTAAGCATATGATAATTGTTACTCAGCTACAGTTACAATGAAAATGAATAAAAACCAAACATAAATCAAATAAATGAGGGTGCATGGGCACTCTTCATCTCACATATGTGTGCTCATGAACAGTGCTTTGCCCGCCCTTCTCGTTACAGTAATGCAACCTAATTGTTGTTCCGTGAAGCTGTCGATTCAAAAGAAATCATCATACATGCATAGCAACGTGAGTCAATTCAATAATTTTTGACTACCAATTTGCATATTCCTGGATTTCTGTTTATCCATTATAATTTTATCTTGTTTGTAGATACATTAGTTTCTGCACAAAAAAAAATATTAAATGAAGCTAACCTTCCCACAATATTAAATTTAAATTAATAATATTGCAACAAAATAATAACGAGGGTTCACAATCTATTGAGATTGGATTAAGGTCGGAGGAAGGTACATTATGTAGAGCGCATGTACTTGATTCACCATCTTCATATAAGGATCCTCGTCGTTCACCGAGTACATATCTATTATCAAACATGTGTATATACAGCTCTTCCTCTTCTCTCGCTTAAACTAGCAAGACTAACAAGTTCTAGATGCAGAAACCAAATCGGCGTGATTCGTTGTCTCCATGCCATTGCCACTTTACTACCCATGACATCGTGTCCTCACCGATGGGTCTTTCAAATTCATTTCTTGCTACAAATGTATTTAATTACCGTCGCGTTTCTTGATTTTTCTGACCTAGCTAATAAAATAAGGCTTACATTGGAAGGTTAATTTATTAGTCATATGACATAATCTAACTTCAGCAACATACATGGAACAGTTTTATAATGTTCCATTCAATAAATATCCTAAGATTTACAATAATTTCCTGCAGGACTGTCTGTGTAAGGTGGTGTGTTTGAGAGGAGCCGAAAATCCATCCCTGCCATGTTAAAACGCTTTGGGTGCATATCATTTAGGAGGTAAATTATTGTACACTATTTGCCAGCGGCTATTTGCTCAAGGATGCAGCTGTGGCTCACTATGAGGCACGGTGCCAAGCAAAAGCCAATCATTGTGTTTACCCTTAGATTGCATGTTGTTTTACGGTGTTTATTGGACGATATACATGAAAAAAAAATCAACAATGGCTTACCATGCAAGAATGGACTATGTGTGGCTACATTGTGAGTACACCAAGTGATCGTTTACCGCCCTAAAGTAATATGCGTTTTAAACCTGTAGCACAGCACTGTCTGCACACATATTAATATGTCTATCCTTAAACATTATTTTCGGACATGTATGGGATCACATTTTTATTTGTTTATAAAGCTGTTTGGCATTTGGTTTGATCCTCACAACTACAAATTAATGTGCTAAGAAATGAATGCCCTACTTGTTCTGAATAATGATGAATCGAAGTTCGAAAAGTGAACTCCTAAGGCTCTCGAGATGCACCATATCTTCAGCTTGTGATAGCTGGCGCACGCTCGGTTTTACCTAACTATTTAGTGCATCACAAATAGGTGCGTCTGAGATGACATCATTCAGCCTGTATCAGCAGACCGTGATACAAATAATCATGATACGAGCTGTGGGGGGTTACAAAAAGCTCGCGGTAAATGCAAAGCTGACTCAATTTTAACGCACCACCGAAATAATTGCCAACGAGCCCCAGCAACTGGTACAGGCTGAGTGAGGTCAATTGCAGAGTAAACTTAGATTGCACAGCAAATAATAATTAGGAACAACCGCACAACTGCGCCCCGTGGCCAGTGTTGGGGCAGATAATGCAGTTAGACGCATTTCCCATAAACTACTTCTGATATACAAGTAGAGTATATCTCACCAAAAAAACCTTTCTAGAGTCACTTTTGGGTGGGTAGGGGCGGAGGGTAGCGCAATGTTGCAACCTTGACTCATTAGCAAGGTGGGCTGAGCCTAACGGGCAAAGGCGGGGCGGCGCGAAGGAACTGCTTTTTAGCAGCCGGACAGATGGACAGCTTATATATGTTTATAGTTAGTAATTAGGTTATATATTTACATAAGGGTATTAGCATTTCAATGCATGGGTATATTGTATTGCAAATTCTTGCATGCCATGTTGCATGCATGCATTTTCAACGCTGTGTCCTCTGAAAGTTTAGTTTATTGAGAAACACACATCTATACAAATGTTTATTGTTAATAACCGTTACATAATAATTTACATTCTGTATTAATGGTTAGGACTCCACACATATTCTTATTGCATGAATGTTGATTTTCGGACACGTTCATGATGAATGTTTCAACCTTGGTATCATTTTTATGAGGTTCGCTGCTGGAGAACCGCTCGAAAATCTTTTTAACTGGTATATTTTGACGTAGATAACAGGCAAAGTAGATGTAATAAGCTCCACAGACCAATGATTGATCACTTTGGATTGGTTTCTGTAGTACAAGTTGTTTTTTTGCATGGATATTGTGATGCAAAGTTATATTTCCTCCATATACTTTTGGATTAAGCCCAAACGAATAAAAACAGTAGTGTTTGTAATCGTTCATGAATATTAGGATCCAATGACCCATTTTATAAGGATCGCCTATACTGTTAACAATCATGTAGTCATTCATTTGATGCATGGGCATTTTGTTTTCAGCAGAACAATATAGGCGCGTTTCATACTTGGATCGCTCTTGGATATGCGGTCAATTTGATTACTATCCATGATTACTGTAGATAGTTGGGGAATACCCTTCTTGCCGAATTTATTTGGATGACACCGAGCGTATAACCTACCAGGAACAAGATCTTATTCGTAGTGGGTAGATTTTCCCAATTCAGTGTTATACGTATGTTTGGTCGTTTTTCTAGGTTAATGACATCTTCAGAGTCAGTGGGTCTTGTATCTATAACAAATATAGTTCTTCCTGCAGGGAAATTTTGTCTTGTGATAAGATGAGCGCTGTTGCGCCTCCCTAGAGCCGAAAGGGTTTGATGGTATGCTTGGGCGCACTCTCTGGGAAACGATGATCTAATGTTGGTAACGCAGTTTCCGTTTACATCGACGATAACGTTTGTGATATCAGTATGCTGGAAGTCATTTGGATTGCGATCATACGATTCGTTATGTGCAGCTTGATCAATGAGAAACAGGGCTATTTTATGTGGTGCAACCCTGTTGAAGGAGGAATCAATGAAGATGGAGTTTTGACCGGTAGGGAACACGATTGTTTCGACAATAGGTCGATCGAACATGTATTCAATCATGTCATTGTTTTTTGTCAGCGCTTTATTTAGAGCAAGCAATGCTGTAGGGTATGGTACAACCTTTTCACACCATAATTTGCATGAATCAACTAAATAGATGTTTTGTTTATTGTCATGTGTTAGAAGAACGCTTCTAGTTTTTGACAGCTTCAAACGTATATTTACGCTGACATTATCCAATAGATAACTATTGCTACCGGAAACATCAAAGTTTAGTGGTCCCATCATATGTATATCGGGACGTACACTTTCTTGACTACAAGTCTCATTTGCATTTTGATAAGCAAAACTCGCTGTGACGCTGGTATCTGGAATGGGTGTTTGCAAAGATTCATACATCATATTCAACCCTTTATTATTTAGATCGGATCTTCCCATGGCTGTATAAGTATTAGGATTATGTAGTAGTCCTGTATAACTGTTTTCTTCACACTGAACACCATTTAGGAATAGGGAGTGACTTTGGAACATACGATGAAAGAATCCGTGAAGGAGTATTACATTTGCAGCGGCGGCCAATGCGCTTCCAACTGCATTTCTAACACGGATTTTCACTTATGCAGTTAACGAGCTCAAGTCAACCATTTCATTATCCGATCCTGGAATATGAAATTCTATAAAGGAATCGGCAAATTAACCTTCATACAGACTACTGTTTGTACTTAGATAATTTTTTTCAAATTTCGATTCGATACTTGATTCAATTAAATATTTTTTGTTGATGGGATGAAACATATCAATCACTCCCATTTCATAATTTTCCGTAGGGGCTTCTAGCCCCATCATGTTGAGAGATGATCCACCAAGCATGTTGTCGGTATAGAACCAGACCCGAAACCATGGTTATTGGTACATGAACAGTGGTATTCATTAGTAATTAACTTATGGACGACACGACTCCATCTTTCTTCCGTGATTTTTCTTCGATTTACGATTTTTCGTTATTCTTCCTGTGATCCTACCTCCAACCATGGCTTTCTTTATAACATTTTTGAGTGTAGCAATCTCATGTCCCTTGTTGATTTCCGCATATCTTTCTGCTCCGAGTAAACATGTGCCATGTTTCGAGTCATATCGGCAGCTGCTGGCAGTAATGTTTTCCGTTGAAGAGGCAATGTGCGTCATACAAGTCTGGCTACGATTGAGAAGAATCGGTGACCCCTCTGGTACGATATCGGACTTGTGAATCTATCAATATCATGTAAACTACCACCACGTATTATGTCACGTTTCGCGAATAAAACTTTATATAGTGTCTACGACGGATATGAATTTACCACCCTCAGGATTCCCAGATACCAAATGACACTTTTTATATCCAGCGGTATATTTATAAGGCTCTAGCTTCTTTCAAAATGCAATACGCATAGGCTCGATTCACCATTCCTGAACGGGATAATTACTCCAACATCATCTCGTAGATCGATGGAAATGGAATCAATATGACTACGCTGTATTTTTTTATATATGACATGGACGCGTGTAAATGAATAAGAGTTATCAATAGGAATAACATCAAGAATATTGACATGCTTGTTGCCCATAAAACTGCGTGAAATTATATCAATGTAAACGTTTATGTAACGTACATTATCGTTCATAAAGGAATTTTTTTCGCTTACGCCACCCACCTTCACCGACATTATATTTACATATCGCTCCGATCAATAAATCAGTCGATCTATCACCGACAAAGTACCAATTCACCATAAAGTCAGTATATTTGTGTTGCAAAATGTTTTGTAAAATAAAAGCATTGAACCTTATGCGTCGTGTGGCCTTATCATAGTAGAACAATTTTCCTTCATCTGTAACGATTTGTTTTCTTGACAGCCTTTTTTTTATATTGATTTCTAGCTCGGAGATGTAATCTTCTAATGTATTTCTTGAGATGTTCTCGCTAGGAATAAACAATGCTTTTTCATGCCCGACCCGTTCATTTTCAGCATTCAAATAGTCTTTGTAGATTACAATGTTGTATTGTTCATCATGCTTATTTAACTTGAACCAGTCAAAATAGGATACTTCTACAAGTCCTACCCTGTAACTGTATCCCTGGATAAATATTGTTAGTATAACTTGATGACGTTTGGTTTTGGTACAATTGGCTACTGACTAGCGATGAGACATAAAAAAATGTCCTCCGGTTCCTGCATCCTGCGCTGGGTCTTACGTCATACTGACAACAAACCGCTTGCAGGCATCAATATATACTCCAACTAGTAGGATAATCGAACAACTTTATTTATTTTTATTTAAGTTACATATTTATAACAAAATAATATTTAGAGTATAAATCCCGGAAACGTGGAGGTGCTTTCATCGCGAGTATAATCGCCATAGACAGTCTAACCCGGCATGCGTTTGTTTTCAAATTTACTGAGACAATTTTGGATAGTGCGTACAGTTAGGAGCTGGCGTGCTTGCGCACGAATGTTGTGTATGAGCTCGACATGTGTATGTTTTCTGGTTATGGGTGTCTCTGTATTGTTCATGTTTGATTTTGTCTTGTGTCTGGGAATTGACACTCTTAGCAGCTGATTTTGGGGAGTTAGACTCGAGCAACTTGCTGTAACACTTGGGTTGTAAGCAAATGATCTCACTCGGGTGGTCACCAGCTGTTTCGCTTTTTCGTTGGCCGAACTGTCCTTTCTTGGATTCATCGCACACGGGATGATTTTAGGATATTTGGAGAAGTATATCTATTCAGCCAGGAGAGCCTGCCGCATTGTCGCCTCAATGTCAGCTATGCCTTTGAACTGGATAGGCAACGAGTCTGTGTCCGAGTAGATGAACAAGACGTTGTCACCGTAGCGGGGTTTTAGTGTGTCATAGAAGAAGCTGTAGACTTTGCTTCAACTTTTTCAGGCTCGTAGAATCCAACTTGGAGTAGTTGAATCATTCGAATCGTTTTTTGCTTTGGAATCATGATGACTGTTTCGGGACCGATAGCGTAGCAGTTTTCAGGAAGGGGCTAGCAGCGTGTTTCCGGAATTCATTGGGGGTGCACAAGGCTTTTGCCTCTAGATTTCTGTTAAGCGTGTTGAACAATAGCTTGCCGTAGATACTATTTGAGAGTAGCTTAAACAGGGACTTTTTGAAGGAGTTCGTAGACTCCTGACGTTTCTGGATATTCATCATGATGAATGACTTGAAGACAGGCTCCTGCTTGATACGAAAAATTCGATGCACCTTGGTGACTTTTAGTCCTTTCCTGAGGGGTATTTGAAGAAGTTCCAAGGCAACAAGGTAGTCAGTTTTAGGTAGATGACTAACAACCAATTTTGATCTGTTCGTTTTGTTTTCGGTATTTGAGGTGTTCCAAGCCAGCCAAGAGATTTTTTGTGACGGGCGAAACATCGTCCAAGCTTACCTCTTTGTTATGTACCAGTAGCGGTAGCTCGTCTGTTTTTTGTGCAACTTCATCGCTGACTTGGACATCGACGCAGACAATGCACGTGTACTCGCCAGAACAGTGTGTGTTTACCAAGTCAAATGCTTAAATTTCTTCCAGTGTGAGCTCGAGGATTCCGCCAATGATGAGGGGTTTGCTCAAGCATCCGTCATAAAGACTGTTAAAGTCCCACATTGCTACTGAAGACACGGGTAATGTATGGTCATTGTATTCACATCGGGGATTGTTCATCTTGGTAAGACCTTTCGTCAACGTCGCGACTCCGCCTCGTGTATTTTTGATAATCAAGTTCAGGAGATCGATATCTTTAACCAGCGCCAGTTTCATCTTTCCTTCGTAGAGGGACGCTAACAAAATGGACTGGATCCAGGGTATAGTCGCGTGTTACGGTCTCCCTAAACGTTTGAAAGACTTCGACCAGCAGCGGTGTGTCGATGAGCAGGTATATGATCATGTAGTCACGCAAAGTCATACAGTTTGCTGCATGCCAGATTTCGATCACTCCAGCATAATCAGAGTCCGATATTCCTTTGCCTCGAAGTTGGCTGTAGAAGTCTTGTTGCGACGGGATGTCTGTTTGATCTAGCTCAGAATCCGATGTGATGACTTCGTAGCTGAAATGTCCTTTTCTTGTGGCGAGCTCTGGAACATTGTCACTGTAACCGAGACTTGTGAGATGGGATTTGAGGAATAGCATGTCATGACCACTACCTTTATATTTCTGGCAAGACTGTTCAAACTTGAGTTGAGGAACGAGAACAAATTGATGAACTTGACACCGTACTTGCTCGTGACATCGTTCAAGGAGACAGAGATGCTGAACATTTTATTTGATTTTTTCTGCAATACATTTATTTTGAGAATTTTTTTCCGTCCAATCCACGCAAATAAAATCTCATATCGTAGGCCTATGCATTGTGAGCAATATATGGCATGAACCTGAGTTTCTCCGTTATTCCGAAATTGCAATTAAGGCATATTGCGGCCAAGTAATTTCCTGTTATTACTTCTTTATTGGGCCGGGGACCCCCTCGACGTAATGGTTATGATGACGCACGCGCTTTTTACCGTTTTCTCCATAAGCGTCCCGCAGCATTCACATGTTTTGCTTACGCAATATTTTTTTACGGGGTTGTTTGGGGAGGACGGCGATGGGGAGCAATGGTAATGTTGACATGTACTCATTATAATCCAGCAACATATTCGTGACAAGATATGTCTCCATTTCCTCAAGAGAAACCGTAGTCTAATCGACTTCTTTGTGCTGTACAATTTTCTCGTCTCTTTCCACATGAGTATAACTGTACATGCACATCTTGTGTATGTTGACTATATTTTTCCCCTCTTGGCTGGGCTCAAGCACAGACTCACAGTCATAATAACAAACAACAGGGGGTTTCATAGTCGCGTGCATGTCTGAGAATTGGTACATTTCGCCTTGTTCAGGCAAACTGATGTTGTGCAAGCCTGTAGTGGACGAACACAATTTTATGTGTCCAGCTTTTGTGCTTTTGTGCATGTCTTGCATGCAGAACGGACAGTATACGTTATTTTTCATTTTATTATCTCTGAATGTTTTCATAAATGTCGAAAAACATAATATGAGAGCGACATGATTAGCATCTAAAATTTGCCCAAGATGGATCGCGCGCTTCTCCCTGGCTTATAAACTGCCCCTGTATACACTAACCAGACCATAACTTTCCTTCTCTTTTGTGAGCTGATACAGTCTAATGTTAACTTTACAAGCTTTTTCTATATTAGATAAATCTTCCAAAGCCACAGATGTGTTCAATGTATGTTTAAGAAAGTTGAAATAAGCGTTTCTGTACGGGAGGTAAGTTTGTATGCTGCTTCACGTGGAAATGAACAGTCATGCTTGTCAATACACAATTATTATTTTTTGTCTTGATATTGACAATATGATGCCGGCCTGGACAATTTTTGGGCCAAGAAATATAATACCCCATTGGTTTTGTTGTTTTAACCCCTGTCTTGTAGAACTCAAGCTAATCAGCGGTTACGGTATTGATACTCCAGCAACTACCTTGATGTTCCTGTATTTCTAATTTATTTTGTAAATCTACCCCGAGATCTTTAATCAACTCAGATAGCAAAGTTGTTTTTGTCAGCTGGATCGCTTTTGTGTTTAATACCCAGTCCTTGTCATCTATAGATGTATCCTCCATTTTTTTCCCAATTTTAACCCTCACAGTGCATTGGAGTCTTTGGAATGTTCCTAATTTTGTTTCAATTTACTTTACTAATTCCTTCCATCCCAGTGATTAGGGTAAAACTCGAGGTAACGAAATGGTGATCCAAAATATCTACAGAGGTTGGTGGGTGGAATAAAACCTCACGCAAAAAATCCGAACTATCATCAGTAGCGATGAAATGTTCAACTGAAGACTCTATCAAGGAAGCAGTTGACTGAACTCCGGGTAGTTCCGGAGCGGTAGACTGAGCGACGAATGGATCATCAGTAGACGGGTCAACAGGGGACATCGCCAAACCATCAGTAGACTGAGCGTCGAATGGAGTAGACTGTAGACTGAACTCCGCGTTGTCTCGAAGACGGGAAGGAGGTGCCAACGGGTTGCAGGCTTGCGCTTGGACTTGCGGACATTGCGATGCTTACGCTTGGGCTTTCGGATAGTGCGAGGTTTGCGCTAGGGCATGCGAGGGTTGGTTTGATTTGATTTGATTTGAGCCTCATTTCCACCAGAGCCTCAACGTGAGTCATAATAGGCTCCCCCGTAGGGCTCGATGATTATTGATTACAGTAGGCTCGCACGCCTAAGTGCGCGAGGAATAAACGAAACAACGCTTTCAACGTTAGAAAAAATGTGAAAATTTTAGCAGTGTCAGACGCACGCTAGTGCGCAAAAGAAAAAACGCTTTCTCGAAACGGACCTCCGCTTCCAATCCTTTAGAACATTACGTTTGATACGTACGCACCCTAGTGCGTAGAGGTAGCATCTTCGAGATTAGAACAAGATCAGCGGCCACACGGGCAACAA
>SDVV010027095.1:0-12156 GCA_016164225.1 Gammarus roeselii | reverse complement strand
AAAGACAGTGCTCAAAATGGCGCAAACGTAAAAGAAACAATGGTGCCACTAACACTCAAGCTAAGAATGTATGAAGATTGGGTGAAAATGGCTAAATCGCTATGGTGGGAGAAAGACCCCAAGCCAAAACCAAAATTGAAAATAAGGGTAAAAAATATGGGATACTCTCAGTGGAATGGATATCATTGACTGTGATATCGAGGATATGTCATGTGAAGAAAAAATTTACAAACGTTGAAGGAAACCGAAATATTAAATGGGGTAATGAAAGGGTGGCAAGTGTCGCATACACTTCTTCCAAAGGTCGACGTTTACCTACAATGTGTTCTAAGGGCGTTAATCTAGAACGTCAATAGATCAGAGAAAAACCACACCCGGATGATAAATCCTACACCGATAAGACGAGTTGACAGCTTCAGGTGAGGAATAAATATACGTCATTGATAAAGAAGCCACAGACTGTCACTGCTACCAAGGATCAATATAACACAAGAGAGCGAGGTTGAAGTCATTATTTATGTTTTCGTCAAGATGCTCACATCGAATTTTGGGTGTGAAAATGATATATTTTCGTAAAAAATGATATCCCATGTAAAATTATGTTTATATAAATGTGTCAAAATCTATTTTCAATAAAAATAATATATCTAATAAATCTTTGTTTGCGATATCCTAAAGTTAACACGATTGAACTAGCATTGAAATGCACTAGACGCCTCTTGCCCCACGTTGAAAATGTGATAGATATTAAGCTAATAGAAGTTGTACTCAGCACCCTAAGCTTTCGTAGGTAAAATATATCTTCATAGGTGAAGGTTAGCCAAACCGTAAATGGTCTAGGACCCCTCCATTCAGTAAATCGTCTACTAAATGTTAAAGTATACATTTGCAGGGGATCAATAACGCAAATTCCATAAAGATGCATAATGGACTTGCACCTCTTAAACATACATTACCTCCAAAATATCCGACATTTAACTCTGAGTCTATGAGTATAACGCTATTTTTACTACGATACCATTCAAATCTATAACAAAATTCTAGACCTAATCCAGTCACGTATAATACTTCAGACATATCTTGCATCTGATTCACCAGCTAATGAGGTCACATGGGTACAGTATCGGGGAAAAAAAATGAGTAGAGGTTTAGTCAGAAATAAGACATTTTCGTATGAAATGATGAAGGCCCCCTGTCAACATGAACATGTTAGAATCTGTAAATGTTCGTAGCCTATATTCAAGATCAAGCATCTCACCGCTAAAAACTCCATCAAACATCCTCTGAAAAAATGAATCAAATTAAGCACAACTAACTAAACTCTCCTAATAAATACCCCTATTTCTTGCATAACTGCATCGAATATCCTATTAAATTAGGTTTGAGTAGTAAAAACTTCTATTCAAATGAGACATTCAATAACAAACATAGTAATATATACACCAACCGTGCGAAATATTCCAAACGTACACAGAATCGAGAGTACCTAATAACATACATCTCTATAATCCGTACGTAAGCAATCATAAATAAAAGCAAAAAGATGCCGAAAGGCAACTGAATTCCCCAAGATGTTCTTATCTTGAGATAAGATCATTGTGTGACCACACATCAAGAGATAAAATCGCTCATCAGCATTTGCGGTTTTGACACCGCCTGAGTCTGCTCGATCCCTCCCCTCTTCCCCACCCGTCACGGCCAGTCTCTATGTATCGTAAGCAAGTCACTTGACCAGAATAGAAGAAAAAAACATATAACTACAATATCCGAGAAATACAGCGAGTAAGTCAGACCTACTAAAAATAATATACATCCTAACAAATACATCGGCCGATTCATAAAGCGCGTGCGTACCTGTTGTCCCTACGTATCATCAGTAACTAACTTGATCAATTGTTTTTAATATAAAACTACAATGTCAGAGAAATACACTGCTTGAGTCACTAACAAATAACATACATCCTAACCAATATATTCGATAGAAGGTTCAAAGATCTAGTCATCCTTTATCTAATTCCTTCACAAACCACACATTCACTAATTATCGCCAAATCTAATTTCTTCACAAAAAATCATTTATCCTAATTATCACCAATCTATTTCCTTCACTAAAAGCATATTCGGTCGAGTCACAAAAAACCTCCGTTCACGGGCAAGCTCTATGTACCAACAGTACCTCACATGACCCAAATAGAACAGACCACTCGAGATGCGATCTAACAAAATGCATTAGCCGAGTCACAAGAAACCTCCGTTCATGGTATCTCTACGTATCATCAGTAACTAACTTGATCAATTTGTCATAACATATAACTACAATGTCCGAGAAATACAGCGATTGAGTCACTAACAAATAACATACATCCTAATCAATACATTCACTAAAAGCATACATCCACAATATCCTATATCTAATTCCTTCACAAATCACATATATCCTAATTATCATCTATTGAATACCTTTACTAAAAGCATACATCCAGTCTTAACATATAACTACAGTGTCAGAGAAGTACAGCGTCTGAGTCACTAACAAATAACAAACACCCTAACCAATACATTCGATAAACGGTTCAAATAACATGTATCCTATTTATTATCTATCTAATTCCTTCACTAAAAGCATACATCCTAAATCCTTCACAAATAACATACATAGAGCCACTAATTATCCAGGGCGGTTTTTGGACACCATATTTCCAGGGCGATTTTTGCTCCACGTTTTTGGCAGGGCGATTTTTGCTCCGCGCTTTTGGCAGGGCGATTTTTGCTCCGCGTTTTTGGCAGGGCGATTTTTGCTCCGCGTTTTTGGCAGGGTGATTTTTGTTCCTATGTTAACTACTCTCAAATGATGCTTTTACGCGGTTTTATAGCATAACGGTTCAACAGTTTGTGGTGCATTTCCCGTTGATAACAAAAAAAAGCTGAGCCACAAACAAGCTGAGAATCCGTGTATGACACCAGGTTTACTTGACCCACAAAATAAGACAAGCTCTGCCGTAGATATTGCTCGTGAAAATTATATCCAAAATCAGATTGAGATTTCTGAAGTAAATAGCAAAAAAGGCTGGAAAATTATTAACAGCCTTCTGGGAGAAAATAAACAGAGTAATTTGGTTTAAATTATTATTGACGATGAAATCATAACTAATTCTCAAACGATTTCGAATGCTTTCAATCGATACTTCAATAGAATTCCTAGGACCCTAAGTAAATCTATCATTAGAAACAATATCCCCTATGAGCATTATTAAGAGAGTGTCATTCCTGAACAGCCAATCTTTAACCCTACCCACCGAACTAAACAAAAAACAATCATAAACGGTTAAAAAATTGTAGCAGCAGTGGCTGGGATAAAATCCCAACCAATGTAATTAACGATAAATCTGGGACTATTGGAGCTCGATTATCCCACCTTATCAATAAGTCACTCCAACAATCTATGAAAAGAAATGCAAAACTGCATTTCCAGGCATTCAGGAATACAGAGAATGCTTAATAAAAATTCACAGGAGACGTTGTTGATGGGTTTGATTGTGGGAAAGAAATGCAACTTTTATGGACCTTAGCAATGCCTTCGATTGCGTGAACATAAGATTTTGGTAGCGAAATTACCGCCATATAGAGTTTTCATTCACGAGAGTTGGATAAAGTTATCTTCTTTATAGAAAACACCTGGTGAGTGGGAATAAACAATCATCATCTGACAGTACGTTAAATATAGGAGTTCCGCAAGGGTCGATCCTTGGGCATTTGCTCTTCCCTAAATATATTAATGACACTGTAAACACTAGCGCCAGGTCATCTTTTGTACTTTTTGCAGATGATACCACAGTTTATTTGATAAAAAAACATCTTAATGATGCTATTATTAATATGAATAATCAATTGGTCCACATTTCAAACTGGCTCACATCCAATAACTTGACTCTAAATGTTGTCAAGACGGCAAATCATGATATTATCTAGGAGGAAAACACCCATTCCTAACCATAATTGAATTGAAAGGTCAACCGGTTCTATATGACATGAATACAAAGTTTCACTCTGTTTAATAGTAGATCAGATTCAACTGAGAACCTTAAGTCTCATTTATTGCAGGGAAATAATCCACATCCTATAGCATTCTCTACAAAATTATAAATTATCGTGCGACCTCTGCTAAAAGTCTTTTGCACAACAGCCTAATTCTTCCATTTGTGACCTGTTGTGCAAACGTGAATGCTTCTACCGACAAAACCAACCTGATACCTATCTTTCTCAGTTAAAAGCGTGTCAGCAGAACACAATCACATGCTAGCAGAGGTGAGCACGAGTTGCCTCTCTTTTGTCCATGGAATATTCTCCCACCCTCACATCATCACAATTTCCTCTTCGATGTTTTTTGCAAATCATTGAGTCGATGAACTCATATCGATAACGACTTTTTAATTAGAATCAACCCTGTGTTTAATCTTCATACCAACACGCATTTGCAAATTCACAGTAACTAATCACAGTCCCAACTATTTTCATGACACGGAGCTGCTAAACTTTGAATACGATTGCCAAAGATTTGTATAAGGGCAAAAAACAGTAGATCTACCTTCAAACGCAAACTAAAATTATACCTGTTTGAACTTGTATGTGCAGATATTCTTGAATTGTAAGTTACTTCGGCTATTCGATTTACCTTGCCAACTATTTGTGATTCATCAGTTTCATTTTATGGATACTTTTTTTGTTGTTTCATATACAATAATATCTAGTTATCTCGTTCATGTAGACACCTGTTTCATTCATTATACCCATCTATAATGACTCATTGAATTTTCTTGCTATCCTGCGCATATGTAGCATGTCATGCTAACTATTTACGAATTTGTGTCTTCGTAAGCCAAACAATGCGTGAGTGATACATTAGGCAACCTCACGTCGGACAGTCTCACCTCTCCGCTTTTTAATAAATGTCAGTTGGAACAGTAAATGATCATGCTTAAGTAACTGTCTGTGACCCTACTTACTTTATTTGTGCTTTCTTTAAATCATTGGTCCAATGTAACGTTTTTATTCGTCAAGAAATATTGAGCAATCGGGAATTTAGAATTTCCTCCAACAATGTCCATCGGTTGGTGGGATGTGGAAGCAAGCTTCCTCCCCAACCTTAGTTATAAGTTGATATTGGGTTTATCTAATTGACAAATTTTGTCTTAGCTTGAGCTTAAGAAGACTTGGTACGTATTATCTGTAATTTTGTCGACATGTCATTATACCTAAATACATTTGCAATCCTACATTCCTTAAAAATCCTGATTATACCACATTCTTTGACTGAAGCTCGTTGGGTCAGCATCTAATTGTGTAGGCTCCTGTATCGTGTGTAAGTTATGCCTGACCTGGCAAATGGTGTTGGAACCAAGGCAGACGGGGAACCCGAGAGCAGTGGCTCAGAGGCCGATGGAGGTGATAAGGACGGCTCGCCCGGCAGTGGTGGAGAAACAAGTAACACCAATTCCAGCTAAAATGAAAGCTCAGCGAGTAAATTTGCTCCGATCACTCTTAAGGATGAGACAAGAGCTGATGTGGTGGTGAACACTGTGCTGTGGTTTGTCGCAAGTAAAGTTATTCAAGACTGGAAAATGACCATAAAAAAAAACCTAATCGACGTCTGCAAAGCTTGTGAGCTGAAAACAGCGTTGAAGAAGCTGCAAGAAATTGCAAAAGATACATTGACTGTCTGCAAACCGGATGTTGGCGCCATAATCGATGGCAACCCAAGTACAGCAAATACCACAATAGACAAAATTTATGAGGTGATGCAAACCTGCAACCTCTTCAAACTGCTGACTTTTCTACCAGGATCCGATGTGAGTAAAATGATCCCAGAAGGCAATGCGAAGAAATTTAAAAACATGATGATGTCCAACAGCCCCACAATTGGAAAACGCATGGACAAACCTCCCACTCAACCTGCCATCCCACCACCTCCCACTCAGCCTGCCACCCCACCACCTCGCACTCAACCTGTCACCCCAACACCTCCCATATTTGAGCTTTATATCACCCTACCCGCAAAGCCAACACATCCTCTCGCCACAGGAGCTCACGCCACCCATCCTCTAAAGCCAACGACTCGACGATTCGATGCGGCCTTTTGGCTGCTTGTGGTAGATATGGAGCTGCAAAAAAGAGCCGACCCAAGAAAGGAGCCTCACTCAACAAAGGCAGCTGAGAAGCAGGACACGGAGATCAAATCGCCTGCTCCACGCAAACAAGACTTAACCGGGGTGACTGGTGCTTATTGCATCGGCAACTGAAATGACTTGGAAGTCGGAAAATATGAGACAGTAGACCGTAAAGAGACTAGCCGGAGATGGCAGCTACACAGTAGAGAAGCTCAATCGTCCCCCAAGCTTAGTGCATTCAGAGTCAGTGCCAACTACCTGAAAGTTAAGCGCCTCAAATCACTGGATATGTGGCCTGCAGGCGCTTGCGTCCGGAAGTTCTACGGGAGCATAAAGCTTGGAGCCCTCCTAATGAAATCAGGAAAACGATTTCCTTCAAACCAAATGCAAACTTCTCCAAGAAATCTCCGTCCGGTCACCTTTAACTGTAATGGGTTTAACAGTGCAGAAAGCGTTGTGAAACAGCTGTGTACAAATAGTGATAGATGTTCGTTGCAGGAGATATGGCTGTTTAAGCACGAGCTCCCGATTGGTCTATACAGAGATGGCACCGTATATTCCTTCTCCATATCTTCAATCAATTCAGAGGAGAAGATACTTAGAGGACGCCCGTTTGATTGACTAACCTTCCTGTGGTCTGATGGAGTGAGTCCATTTGTAAAAATTTAGCAGCACAATAATGATGGGATACTTAGGTTATATCTGAATTTCGAGGGTATGTCTATTTTATTTATAAATTTGTATTTACATTATGCAGCTCAACATAATGTGGAATTAGTAACTGTGTATAATGGGAAGTTAGAGCCAATCCTTCACGGATCAAGACATGATCATGTTTGTATTATGAGGAATTTTTATAGCCACCCAGGCAGCCGCACATTTAATGAGTGGCAGATACTTCTGGCAGATAATGAACTAGATTTTGTGGACGTGTCAGTGTTACCCCGGGATACACACACTCATGTAAATCAGAACGGGAGAACAGTAAAATGGTTAGATCACTTAGTTTACCCAAGCAATAGCTAACAATATTACTAGAGTGTCTGTGGGGAACTGGACGCCTGTCTGATCACTCGCCGCTCCATGCAGAGCTCTCATTACATACGCTTTCTGAAACGGTTAATGGGGATACCGCAACACAGTCCATTAACTGGCAATTCAATGATAAAGCTAAGACTAATGTATTCTGTTCAGTACTTATCAATCAGCTTGGGAGCTTGCCACCAGAGGTGCTACAGATCCATGCAGCAGCTGACAGGGACAAGTTAGACGAGCTCTACGAGTGTATATGTGGGGCGGCTCAGATGGCTGGTAAAGTAGCATATGGAGAGCGAACACCAAGGATAAGGCACAAGACACCAGGGTGGAACAGGCATGTGGCTGACTTACACGAGGCAAGCAAACCAACTTATGTCCGATGGCTTGATGCTGGTCAATACCGAGCAGGCTTATTGTACAATGAAAAGAATAGATAGAGTAATGCCTGCAAATACGCACAGCACTACTGTAAGAAACACGAGGATGATTCACTTGCAGCTAGTCTGTCAGAAAAAATGGTTACTGGGCGGATGGTTGATTTTCAGACAAAAATGAAAAATCTAAAACCGAATGATAGCTCTGTTTCTCAATCTGTTAATGGCATAACAGGGCCGAGAAATATTGCTGATATGTGGCGCGACCATTTTCATGGTATCATGAACAGTGTCAACAACGACACTGACTCGTTTTTTGTTAATGAGGGCCTCATTCAGGATAGTGATGATGATGATGTTTATATGTATGAACTTAGGACCGCAGTCACGAAATTAAAGAATGGCAAAGCTGTGGGAAAGGATGGTGTACCTGCGGAAGAATTCAAGTATAGTCCTGTTCAGTTACTTCATGTCATTTCTATTTTCTTCACTGGCTGCCTCAAACTTAATAACCTTCCTAAGTTAATAATGGATGTTGTTGTAAAACCTATCATAAAATCGGAGACAAAATGTGCGACCGATAAAGGTAACTACAGACTAATGTCAATTGCTACTGCTGCATTAAAGTTACTAGAAATAGTTATCCAGAACAAGCTTGGCGACTGCCTGAAAACAACGCCCAGCCAATTTGGGTGTCAGCCTCAGCATGGGATGGAAATGGCTATCTTCACATTAAAGCAGACGATTAATTACTTTGTCAGTGGAGGGTCACCTATGTACCTTTGTTTTTTGGATGCTAAAAAAACATTTGATCGCGTCAATCACTGGACACTGTTCAAAAAATTTATTGAAAGTTGGCGCAAATTTACATTGTTAAGCTACTAAAGTACTGGTACCAGCACCAAGAATGTGTAAGACGATGGGGAAGCACATTGTCAAATACGTTTTGAACAACTAATGGTATAAGGCAAGGAGGCCTACTCTCGCCTCTCCTTTTCAATGTGTATGTAGACAGCTTACGTGACCGACTTTCTCTTAGCCGTGTTGGGTGTCACATTGACGGATGCTGTGTTAACGCGATTAGCTATGCAGACGACATGGTCCTTCTGGCCTCGCATGCCGATGCTATTCAGACGATGCTAAATATATGCGAGGCTGAGGCCGTGAAACTAGACATCGAGTACAATACCAGTAAATCAGTGTGTATGCTAGTGAAACCACCCAAGCAGAGGTTCCAGTACAGAACGGACGGGGTACTTAGCGGGACCCCGCTGGAGTATGTGGACAGTTTCCCTTACTTGGGGCATTTAATAACAAATAATTGTGTGATAATATTAAGCTGCAGCTT
This sequence comes from Gammarus roeselii, assembly GCA_016164225.1. Classification (NCBI taxonomy): domain Eukaryota; kingdom Metazoa; phylum Arthropoda; class Malacostraca; order Amphipoda; family Gammaridae; genus Gammarus; species Gammarus roeselii. Next base: position 3,232 of record SDVV010027095.1, on the reverse strand, counting down.
TTTAAAACTTACTGTTATCCTATATACTGTAACTCATTGTGGTGTGAATTTACCAGGGGTGCTATGAGCAAGCTACGAATAGCATACAATGTCATATTCAAGAGACTGGTGGGTGTCCCAAGAAGAGAGAGTGCTAGCCTAATATTGGCTGAATATGATGTTGACTGCCTGAAATTCCGAGCAAGAAAAAGTGCATACAGCCTCCAGGAACGAATTAAAAACTCTAATAATTCCTCCCTGGAGGCAGTATGTAACAGTAAGGGATGCAAACTATCTCCACTTAAAGAAAGATGGGACAGAATACTGCATGTGCAGGAAGATCCCGATATTAATAGGAATAATGTTTGACTACATGCGGGTGGCTGTCAGGTTGAGATGCGACCCCGAGGATGTTCACTGATAGGTGACTCTGTACTGAACCTCTCCAACATTGTTTTTGCATACATACTCATGTGGGAAAGAGACATAGAAGGTATTTTAAGCACGCTCGTCTCACACTTAATCTGTAAATTGTTGTCGTGTATTTCAATCTTGATTTGTCTGCACGTGTGCATTTTTTTTTTACGATATTTTTTTATGTATTGGTAGAAATGCTTTTCTGTTGAACTCATTTTCTGTTGTCACCATTATTGCACCATCGAGTGCCTCAATAATGATTATTATTATTATTATTATTATTATTCTAATTATTATTATTTTTATTATTGATTTCTATTGAGCAGAGATGACGAGACATCCTCGAACCGGGAATGCTTACACTGAAGTTGACCATGTTACTCTGCTATAATAAATGAACACATCACTCTGCTATAGGAAATGACCATATCACTCTGCTATAGGAAGTGACCATATCACTCTGCTATGAGCAGTGACCATATCACTCTGCTATAGGAGGTGACCATATCACTCTGCTATAGTAAGTGACCATATCCTTCTGCAATAGGAAATGACCATATCACTCTGCTATAGTAAGTGACTATATCACTCTGCTATAGGGAGTGACCACATCACTCTACTATGGGAAGTGACCATATCAATCTGCTATGGGAAGTGACCATATCAATCTGCTATGGGAAGTGACCATATCACTCTGCTATAGTAAGTGACCATATCACTCGGCTATAGGGAGTGACCACATCACTCAGCTATAGTAAGTGACCATATCAATCTGCAATAGGAAATGATCATATCACTCTGCTATAGGAAGTGACCATATATCACTCTGCTATAGCAAGTGACCATGTACCACTCTGCTATAGGCAAATCAACTGAATAATATTAATTTTGCTATCACTTCAGCTGGGTCGACTCTTTGATTGACTTCATTGGATTATTGGGTCACTAAATTGCCAATCAATTGTATTATCAACTTCTCTGATTTGACCGTCTTGGCTCATCATTGTGCGTACTTTTGGTGTCCGATATTCATATATATAGATTTAGGAAGTAAAAATAGTGCCTAACACTTTGTGTATAGATAAAGATTTTTTTTTTACTTTCTACATGGTGTCTCAGAATTCTTTGAACACACTTTAATCTATGTTTGGGTTAGGTAATATCAGCACATTTTACTGAATAGATGCGTGTCTAAAAGTACTTGATTGAAAACTTACGATGACATAAAATTTAATTAGTACGAATGAATCAAATTTTTAAACCTGGCCACCAAGGTCTCCTGACATGACACCTTTTAATTTCTACCTTTGTGGACACCCTAAAAAATTGGTGCACGAAACCCCAGTTCCGTCCGAACAAGATCTCATCGACAGGATTATTGCCGCCTCTGCAAGGATTACTGAAACTTGTGATGTCTGCGGACGAGTTCGGCAATCATTGCACCGGTGCTTCCACGCATCGCATCGCAGCAGATGGGCGGAATTTGGACCAGCTATTGTAAATGCCTGACCTAACTTCCAACTCTGTAGGTCCCTTCAGAATAATAAACTAATTTGGACCAGCTATTGTAAATGCTTGACCAAACTTCCAACTCTTGATTGTTCCTTCAGAGTAAAAAACTAGTTTGGACCATCTTTTGTAAATGCCGGACCTAACTTATAACTCTGTATTGTTATGACTATATATGTGTGTGTATAGAAGGGCAGCAGATTTTTGGCTATACATAATTGGTTGAAGTCCTTAAAGAATAAAAGGCAACACAACTCTGTACTAATTTAACACATGAAGTGAGTGTCAACAGCACGTTGGCGTTCCTCAACGTTGAAATGAGAGTCATCAATAATCAATACAAAACAACTGTACAACGCAAGCCTACGAATGCTGAAACCTGCCTTAACCCGATAAGTGAATGCCCGGATTGCTACAAGCTGAGTGTCATCAGGTCTTATGTCCATAGGGCGCATAAAGTGTGCAATGATGTACCTTCACTAGAAGCAGAGCTCTCGCGATCGAAACAAATATTGGTTAATAACGGTTACTCAAACAGCCAAGTAGATGCGGTTATACGAAATTACAGACCGCCAGCTTCGATCAGCGCCACCGCAAATGGCATGATCGGGAGGACTCACAAGGTATATTATTGCAATCAAATGAGTGCCGCCTACAAAGCCGACGAACGCAACCTTCGAGACACTGTGTTCAAAAATACAAGATGTCGCGCACCTGAAGACCGTCTCAATTTGGTTATTTATTTCCAAAATCACAAGACATCTTAGCTGTTGATTCGAAACAGCCCGGCATCAGAGCCTAGTGATCTTCAGCAAACCAATGTCGTCTACAAATTTTCTTGTCACTATGGAGATTGTAAGCTTCAAAACAACGTAAGCTACATTGGCCTGACGACTACGACTCTGAGCAGGCGTCTTACTTGTCATTTGAGTTCAGGGGGCCCGAAGAACCACTACCAACTTAAACACAACGCACCACTCACCAGATAGATTTCGGAAGGAAATACAACCATCATCAACATGCAACGCGACCCAACTAGACTGGCCATAGCTGAGGCATTGATAATTGTAACTTCTGCCCCAGCTATCAATCTGCAATGTACGGCATTGGTGCGCACACTTAAATTATTCGGAAATTGATTTAGCTCCTCTAGTATCTAGGATTCTCACTGTGAAGCCTTAAGCTAGCTTGTTAAACAAATTTTTAACAAATTTTTAACCGTGTAAAGATATTTCCTGATGGTGAATGAAAGTAATTCGTAACGTTGGATAAAATATCTGCGAAATGTTAATAGGCAACCTCATTTACCACATGTATTAACATATAT
>SDVV010027094.1:0-12156 GCA_016164225.1 Gammarus roeselii | reverse complement strand
TATATATAGATGTATGTGTGCATGGTAGAAGATTCATCCATTACGGATAAAAAAAATTCATATTTTTTCTTTTTATTAGCTCGTCATTTTCGACGATTTGAATCGAATAAGATTTAAAAATGGGAAATACTGAGGACTTCAGAAAACGCTGACCTTGATAAGCATTTAATTAATAGAGCCTGATCAAAATTACTTCTCAGTTAAATTGTAAACTGTTCTTAAATACTGATCTCTACGAGCGTTTATGTTTCGAGTAGGAGTACCTCTTACCTGCTCATTTACAGGCCTACAAGGACAAAGCTCTCCATTTCATTGGGCGCTGGTCAGCAGGACTCCTCGTAGGCTTCTCCCACATTGCAAACTTTCCCCCTTCGTCAGCAAAACGAAATTTGATAGCCAGCGGCTATCGAGCAAGACTCTTATTAATATCGTCAACATCAAAAACAAACTTGATGATTGATTCTCCTCGAGACGGTTCCTTCTTTATTTGGAACTTCTGTAAATTATTGGTCAATAAACACAAAGTTGGGCCGTGACGGGAAATGATTGAATTATAGAGGCCGGGGAACGGCACTTGTTAGGGCAATTGACTCTGATTGTATGGTTCTTTGCAAGTAGTTCAACAACTGTAAGGGGTTGATTTGAAGGTAGTCTCTATTCGCCTTATCAGTGGACGTGCGTCCACCTTGCGTACATTATTTATCCATATGAAATAAAGTGATGAAAATGGGATGTATGCACAAACAAACGCAAGTATATAGTCTTAAATGGAGTGCCGCAATCGTCTAGTAGGGCAATGCCAATGCTGGCAAGTTTCTTTTCAAGAGTCGAGTGCCCGGATGGAATTTTTTCATCATCGAAAGCGCTAAATTCAACTCTTTATGCATTAGTCCTTGAAACGCCACGCTTGGGGTAGGCCTGTGTCGATTGATCCTTGAACAGCCTCGCTAGGGGTCAGCCGGCGCCGATTAATCCTGAAAAATCCTCGCTTGAAGTCAACATGCGTCGAATAATCCTTGAATAGCCACGCTTGAAGTCGACTTGCGTCGATTAATCTTTGAATAGCCTCGCTTGAGGTCAGCCTGCGTCGATTAATCCTTGAACAGCCTCGCTAGGGGTCGGTCTGCGTCGATTAATCCTTGAATAGCCTCGCGTGAAGTCGACCTACGTCGATTAATCTTTGAATAGCCTTGCTTGAGGTCAGCCGACGTCGATAAATCCTTGAATCGCCTCACTTGCGGTCAGCCGGCGTCGATTAATCCTTGGATAGCCTCGTTTAAAGTCGACCTGCGTCGATTAATCTTTGAATAGCCTCGCTTGAGGTCAGCCGGCGTCGATTAATCCTTGAATAGCCTTGCTTGAGGTTGACCGGCTTCGATTAATATTTGAATAGCCTTGCTTGAGATCAGCCTGCGTCGAATAATCTTTGAACAGCCTCGCTAGGGTCGGTCTGCGTCGATTAATCCTTGAATAGCCTCGCTTGAGGTCGGCCTGCGTCGATTAATTCTTGAACAACCTTGCTTGAGGCCAGCCAGCGTCGATTAATCCTTGAACAGCCTCGCTTGAGGTCGGTCGGCGTCGATTAATCCTTGAACAGCCTCGCTTGAGGTCGGCCGGCATCTATTAATCCTTGAACAGCCTCACTTGAGGTCGGCCGGCGTCGATTAATCCTTGAACAGCCTCACTTGAAGTCGGCCGGCGTCGATTAATCTATGAACAGCCTCGCTTGAGGTAGGCTGGTGTCGATTAATCCTTGAACAGCCTCGCTTGAGGCTGGCCGGCGTCGATTAATCCTTGTACAGCCTCGCTTGAGGTCAGCCGGCGTCGATTAATCCTTGAACAGCCTCGCTTGAGGTCAGCTGGCGTCGATTAATCCTTGAACAGCCTCGCTTGGGGTCGGCCGGCGTCGATTAATCCTTGAACAGCCTCACTTGGAGTCGGACGGCATCGATTAATCTATGAACAGCCTCGCTTGAGGTAGGCTGGTGACGATTAATCATTGAACAGCCTCGCTTGAGGTCAGCTGGCGTCGATTAATTCTTGAACAGCCTCGCTGAGGTCGGCCGGCGTCAGGCTATCGTTTGGATAGTAAAGAATCGTCCGTCTGTTTAGGAAAAGGTCAAGCTCTCCATCAGGCTATCGTTTGGATAGTAAAGAATCGTCCGTCTGTTTAGGAAAAGGTCAAGCTCTCCATCAGGCTATCGTTTGGATAGTAAAGAATCGTCCGTCTGTTTAGGAAGAGGTCAAGCTCTCCATCAGGCTATCGTTTGGATAGTAAAGAATCGTCCGTCCGTTTAGGAAGAGGTCAAGCTCTCCATTAAGCTACCGTTTGGAGAGTAAAGAATTGTCCGCCGAAGAGGAAAAGGTAAAGCTCTTCATTAGGCAGCAGTCTGGACAATTTTCCTTGTCTGTTGACTTTGTTTTGTATTAATACACCACATAACCTCTACCAGAAGGCCCCAGTGTTGTTAATCCTTACTTTTGTGCTGTTAAATTCTTCCATCTAGACCTGCTATTCTAAAAGTATCGTGTGTTTTCGTATACTATAATTTAAATTACTATTGTGAGCGTGGCTCCCTCGTGTGTTCTCCAGCCTAGACTTTTGATGGGGTAGGGTACGTTGGGGGTCTTGTGGATAGTCAGGTATCGGCCAACTTACTGTATGGCCCGTTATGTGAAGGTTCATCTGCAGTATCCTTGGCGTGTAACCCCACTTCTGGGCAGCCTTCTGCTGTTCAGGAACCATCTCCAGTCAGTGGAAAGGGTGAGAGAGCGCCAAGGTGCGTCGTCCGCTATCCAATGTCCTGGGGCGGGGGTCGCCCAGGTGTGTGATGTGGCCTGGAAGTGGGGACCTATATTCCAGCACAGGGCTGCACTTGTCAACAACCCAGAATTGAACCCAGAGGACAGCCAGGGTCTGGGTGATTTTTTTTAGGGCGTAAAGCCTGTAGGTGTGCTGCGGCACGTCCGAGAGGTGCCCAAGGGTGGGAACGCCAGTAGGGTGCAAGCCTGAGGGCGGCACGAGCGAGGTGCCCGGTTTTAGTCTATAGCCCAGGTGAGCCTGGTCCCAGTTGGTGTTGGTTTGGCGGGCTCCATGACCTTGGCTTTGAACAGCAAGGGTGGCCATTTGCTATCGCTTACGCTATGAAGGTCAACCTTACACGATGTTATCCACCGTACGATGTCATCGAACGTGTGTCGAACGATTAAACACGTGGGATTTTCGACGATAAAAATGTGTCATCGAGGCACCCGACCGTGATGGATGAAATCTGAGAGTATTCACTTGAACGTCAGTTGATTTATTCTGTCAGAATGGGATAAGGGACATTTGTTTGTACTGCTACAAGTAATTACAAATGTTAGAAGATAACCATAGGACTTTTGACAATAGATAGATGGGTTCTGAAGTAGAACTTCTTTGAGGGTATAACGTATCTGTGTGCAGTATGTATTCAAAGGTCAAGAAATAGAAAAGCAGTCCAAGGAAATAAGCTTTTAACGAAAATGCCGGGACGAACTCAAATAAGAACCTGAAGAGAAAGCTGACGACCGACAATGTTCGACCCTCTGTTCGACTACCGTTTTTAAGGGCAAAGATGGAATCCACTGTCCATGAACGGAAGCTAACGACAATTGAACATTCAAAGAGACTGCTAGGCAAAGTCTGGACAGCAATGAGCCTCGAAAAAGTTCGACGTGCAGTTGCTGTATCGTTTCATCCGAAGGGTTCAGGTCTGCGCTAATAAGAATTTATAATTATTGATGCAATAAAACAAGTAAAGTCTACTCTTATTCAATCTGTTCCATTAATTCAAAGTATAAAATGTTTTGTATCGACTTTATAGAGCATTTAAATTGTTATAAGCTTAATAAAACACCCTGTGGTTGAGGTCGTGCCATTCTGTTATGTTTCTAACACGCCTGAACCCTCTAATTCAATCTCTTTCTCAATCCTGAGTAATTTCTCTGTCTCGCATGCAACGGAAACCCTCGGCCCCCCTTTCAGCCCATAATGCCGTGATTGGACTCACGTGTCCGTCCGTCCGTGAGTACGTCAGTCAGCTTGTCTGTGTCCTGCACGCATCTTAATGTGGCAACTGCCTGAGTTTGTATTCTAGATGAAAAGCTTTTCCAAATGCATTTTATTTTCTCTGATTTTATGTGGAATACGGTATATTGAAAAATTATTTTTTTCAATGTCTTCGTAGGATATGCCGAGTCGTATCACCATTCATCAACTGTGAGCATGAATCCTAAATTAAAAAGTCATAACTAATGAGCTCTAATAGGTACGTATTTGCCCTCATCTCACTGAATACATAATGTTCGACTTAAAAAGTCTCTAAATGGCATTAAAAGGGTTAATTGTACTAATCAAAAATGAATTACTTCAATTAGTTTCAGTTACAAATTGCGGAATCTTTTGAATATTATATGCACATGCTAATAGGAATAATCTTCAGTAAACACGCGCATGGCCGCAACTTACTATTGACCACGGCTATTTGCTGGATGGTCCTCACACACGAACGTACAACAACGTATTACTGCATCAACAAAACATTTTCAAGGCTAAAAAATAAAGGGCATCGCCAACTTTCCTTGGAGAGTTGGTACCAATAACAAAGCGTTAGTCTGAAACTGGGATTGACCCTCACCAATACGATCCACATAAACTTTATTAACAAAGCTCTTACTTGCCTTTACACTGCATGATATAAACACGAGCTGATTTGGAACCAAAGCTCCTGGTAATATAAGATGTTCGGACCGAACTTCTTTTGGTTTTATCTTACCTTGACACATTACTGCGACATAACATCCGGGCAATTAGGATTATGGTGTTTACAACTTTCCCGGGTTCTCTCCATATTAATTTTATTGTCGTGATACTACCCAAGCGAATGAGCACTTCTTGTCAATCGCATGCTTCATTCCTGATGGTTTTGTCAGCGCACAACTTTGATGGATGGTATAGGACGTTGTCAAGTTAGCTGTCGGCTTTACATACTATACAGGAGGACTCCTACCGAGATATGCACAATAAATATTTAATCCTACTGGCATGGAGAGGACGCAGAGACTCTGCATAAAAATCCCCACAAGCTGTAATGGAACCACAGCTCTTGCTTGAAGATCACACTGCGCAAGATCCCCACCAACTTACTTGATTAAGATTAAGGGCTAATCTCCACCGGAGCCTCAACGCGAGTCATCGCAAGGTACCCCGTAGGGCACCAGCATGCGTGTGCATTGATTCTGGTAGGTTCGTACACCTCCTTGTGCGAAAACGGTGACTTTGACAGAGATAAATTGAATAAAAATTTAAACTGTGGTGCATACGCATACTTGTGCGTACGGGAACGGAAAGGGTTTAAATGCCGCCACATAAGCAGATTTATCGTCTCTGTGCATTGTGGGGTGGAGAAACTACCCCGCTTACACAGATATTTTGGTTTTATACTGCTCCGGTTAGTCCGATATGTTTTCCGACAACGATCAGCTATTCCCGGCCGATTATGTCAGTAGAAAGTTTTGTAGATTGCGCGGGGTATTTAAAGAGTTCGTCGGGCTGTTTCACGCTGATTGCCACCTGCTGGCAACCAAGTCATGGTGGCGCGTCCTGTTCCATGTCTGCATACATTAGGTGGTTGTGAGTTATCCACGTGTGTCCCGGTGACAAGTGTTTGATGAACACATGGCCTCTTGTGTTGGAGAACTTGGTTTCCCATTCTTCAACCGAGAGTTGAACTGAAAGCATTTTTTTGTCCGCTTTGTTGCCACATGTAAGTCCATCAGGTGTTATATGGGCGTTGATGATGAGGAACCCGTCTTGGTAGTGCATGGTGATGAGTAGTTCTTGATGGGTAGACGCATGTTTAGCGAGGGAATCTGCGAGCTCATTACCCCTTGTTCCCACGCGAACAGGTACCTAGCAAAATTCGACCGCTTGGCCGGTCTCGGACGTTGTGAAGGGATTGTGCTGCATTTTCCGTAGAGTAGGGTGTTACAGGTTTGAGATGAGTGAAATGTGACGTATTTGGGGGGGAGGCGATCTGTTTTGTAATTGAGATGGCAAATTCAAGTGCGTACAGCTGAGCAGAGAACACAAAGGGTTCCTTTGGGATGGTAGCCGAACGTGAGGTTCCCCCACACAACGACAGCTCCCACTCAGCCTGCAGTTTACTGGAACTAAAGCTATTCCTTACCTAAACACTACTTAAAATCCACACAAACTCTTTTGGAACAAAAAAGCTTAGTTGCCTAGACCTACTTAAGATCCACAAGCGTAAACTGGATTGGAACCAGACCTCTCGTCTGCCAAGCCACTGCTCAGGATTATACCTCATCAAAATCCGTCGTTTTATAATATTGAGACGGACTTCGTGTAGTTATTACATTTGGCCCAATGTCTTGCTTGTCCCTAGGAACGAATTAAATAGCTATCTCCATATGAACTACCAATCGGTTTAATAAGTTATTCCAATTTATTTCACGTAGCAAAATAGTGTAGTATTTTAAGCCGTTCATTTTAGTTTAATGATCGATCCTGTACATATTTAAAGAATTGTTATTCAACATCTAGACTTCGGATAAAATAAAATGTTACATCCCTGCTTCGTAAATAATAAATTGATGTTATGATACATTAATGCCATGAACAATCAATGGAATGATTTCCTGAATTCAGGCAGGAAAAACACATCAAAAGTATACTTTTATTTACAGCTGACACGATAATAATTTTGTACTAGAATACAATTTTAAACAATGTTATTAGACTTGTTTTTTTTAATTAAACATATCTTAAAAATATGTCTTTCAAAGCTTGTAATCAACGACTGTTTCCTAGCGCCAGTAGAGCCACTGACTAATAGCGACAAGACGCACGGATTCTCAGACCAGTTATAAATCAATACAACGGGTTTACTGGCTGGTTTCTCCTTTATCGTCATCACAATAAATAGAAACGCTGTTACCGAGTGAGCACATGTGCGTCGTCCCGACACCTACTCTGCATACATCTTGACAATTTTGACATTTTTGACGCCCTATAAAATCGACACCATAAAACATTTTAAACTTGCGATTAATGAAAGGAGTTCAAAATTGTGGGTTTCACATGTTTTGATGCATCAAATGATGAGAAATTATTTTTCGCTTCGAAACTGGTCCAATTCTTGTAAGCGCAATTCAAACCCTTCCGCTAAAGCTTGAAACTGCACGTCAAATTTGTTCTCGCTCTTTCCTGTCACGACCTTGCTTAGCATTGTTTTCCGCTATTAAATAGCCTTTCACTTGCGTTCGCGAACAAAGGATTACAATTCTCTCGATGGCAAGTAGTCGAGCGAGCTAAGGGTCAGGTCTATTTGAGGACCCAGGCAGGTTCGTTCGGAGGCTCGCTCCGGAAATTTGTCGGATAAAAATGCGAGACACTAGTTGGAGCAGTGAGCAGGAGCACCATCCTGTTCATAGTACAATATCTCCAACCTAACAGCATAAGGAGATGGAGGTACTTTGCAGTGAGCAGGAGCATCTTCATTTGATAGTAGAATATCTCCGACCTAACAGCATAAGGAGATTGAGGTACTTTGCAATGAGCAGGAGCACCATCCTTTTGATAGTAGAATATCTCCGACCTAACAGCATAAGGAGATTGAGGTACTTTTCGAAATGAACTGCTACACCGTCCTCAAATCTCATTATCGGTAGCACTTTGCCACCCACGATTGCTGCTCTTGCCCTTATCTTTTCACCTCCTTATTTCACAGTCATCGTAAATGAGTGAATTTTTACTGCACAAGAATCCTGAGTTATGACGGTGAGAGTATGGCTTGAAGTTGAACCATATCTAGATCTGTAAATATTATCGACTGAGGGTCGATGTTGCTGGCCAAAAATTGTCGATACAACTTAAAACATCTCTTGTGCAGCCCGGTGAACTCAAGATCCATTATACTAAATAGATTTTAGATGAAGATAAATTTTCATTCTCTTTTAGGCCGTATTCTATCACGCTACTTATCGAAAAATCGCATCCGTAGTTAGCGGCTTGCATGGGCATCCTTTGCCATTCACTCGTAACAGGTTCGATGCTCTTGAAACTGAGTGAAAATCTTGTCTAAATGTACTGATTTTTTGTCTCTTTCAACGATATTGCACTTGATGCAAAAATCCAGATTGACGATTACTAGCAAGCGCACGGCAGCAAACTTCGTTACTATCCTTTTGCGCTGGTCTTCGGGGAACACCTCAGTTTGAATTGGGTTATATTTTGAGACTCGTATGCTTGGACGAAAGTGACTTGTTCGGTAAAATTTTGATGAATATACACAAAAATAAGTATTGGGGATACCATTGCAAACAAAAATAGAAATGACAATATTTCACATCGGCTTAAATCCATCTAACTTTTGTTAAAAACTTTACGAGCACCCTAAAGAACCGATTGCTGCGACGTAGATTATCAGATATTTTCACCTTGGCAGGCAACCTATACTGACCAGACAGCAATGTTACATCTCACGATATTGATGGCAGAGGATGTTCTCTCAGCAACACGCGAGTTGTCTTCAAGTGATACATTTGTATTTACGCTGTAAATAGGACAAGAGTTAGGTTAGGAATTTGAACGTGATGAGAGGTCTTTGGGCACGAGTAAACCAGCTAACCGGTTGGGATCGGAGTCGGGTGAATACTACCTAGACCTCTTGTTTCTCTCATCGCGCGCCAGTCCCGTCGCGGATGAACATGTGTATGTTCGCGATTAATCACTTACGTCAACTAACACGGCCCAGTGTCATTTGAGTTGTTGTTGTCAGTCCCGAGCGTCTTCTTCCATGGTTGTTTCTGACTGATCAACATCCGTTCACTTGAGAAAAGGTTTGTTTGCTATTGGTGGGTTCTCTTCTTACAAATTACATTTTCAGGTCATACCAACCGAGTGAAGCGACCTTCTTGTCTGCGCATGCCTAATCTAAGAAGAATTAGAATCGGGAGCCTCCGTTGTTACGAAGGTAGACATTACACTGGTATAGGGATATGACAAGAAACGATATTCCAGGACAGGTTCGACCTAAAGACACCCACCCGACAATGACCCAGCATCAGCCACATCACACTACAGATCTCGACCTGACGAAACCCACCGAACACAATCCTTACAGTAGCGGTATCTCACAACATGTTTCAATCCCATGACACCCTCCGACGTTGACCAGACTGTGGGAACATCTCACGGCATATTTTAACCAAACAATGCTAGCCGGACGACGGTCGACTCAAGCGCTACTCGCACGAAGGCAAGACATCTGCCCAAACCTTGTCCGACGACTGAGCTGATAACAAATGGACGTAGTCTCAAGAAAGAACCATTACTATTCAACATTACGCAATCTCGTGCTAGTCATATTAGATCCTTTCTAACCTCCATATTGACGATGCTAGCCATCGTCGCCCTAAGCAGTCACCCACCACAGCGCATTCAATCACGGGCCAGTGTCCATGTTTCCTTTATTACTCATTAGTCCCCCAGGTGAGGTGTTCCTCATGTGAGGTGTCCCCCATGTGAGGTGTCCCCCATGTGAGTGGTCCCTCTATCGCTTCCAGGGATCCGTTGGCCAGCGACCCCACAAAGGCCTATCATTCTCAGATCTTCAGAGTCCTTCTTTCACGTCAGCCTCCAGCACAATAGGCCTATTAATTAACGCCTCCACAATGAACAAGGCACAGAAAAAGAACAAGTAGCCACCTTTGTTCTTTGAGCGATCCTTTGTGCTTCATTCACGCTGGAAATATGAACAAAATGTGCAACCATGCCAAAACTAGTGAAGGTATCCATAACTTCTTGATCAAATGAGTCCGGTTCTAACCATCGCCGATATCTTTGTTCTGTCTTTGATGCCGTCGCTTGATTGATGCCTTTGTTTTGTTCGGTTTGCTAAAGGGCCACTGGACGACTCATTGACAAGCGATTTGTTCCGGCTCTCAGTTGTTTGAGTCACTCAAGTTAATGGAAATTATTACTTGACGTCAGGATTGTCAAAAGGCATGATTCGGAAAAACAAACAGGCTCACGAACAGCCACTTGTACATTTTTATATCTGCAAATTGTATCAGACAATGCATTTGAAGTTTCCCCTCAAAACGGATAGAAAGGGACACTAAGATTACAGTTCATCGGAAAAAAAAGATTTTCAAAGGAGAAACAGTTACAGATTTAAGTGTTGAGTATTTGAACATTTGAGATTTTTAATACCGAAAATATGACTTTATATGCAAAGAAATACTCCGTGTTAGCAATGCGAAGAAATACTCCGTGTTAGCTCTATTTCTCTTAAAAAACAGCATCATATTTCCCCCCTCTTCGTGCCGTGAATTCTATTCTGCGTTCCATTCGAACAATTAGAACGTCTAATCAATGAAGGCCTCTTCTCAAATGACCGTTTCATTTCAAACATACCTTATTCTTTTATTTGCCAGTTTATTTATCGCAAGCTCTTTTAGAAGAGAACGCCATCACCAACATTCCTCGTGCCCTCAATGCTGCTGGTATCAACAGTCTGTTGCTACCCAGGAGCAGTGGCCAGCATTTTGTCTATTCATCAAACGTATTCCTGCACTAAAGAAGTTCCCTCGCCTCCATTTCAAGTTCACACATTTCGAACCAGTTATAATCCTTTATAATATCCTTTAACGAATTCGTCATTTAACTTATTTCAGTCCAACAACATGGCCACATGAACTTATACATTCATTGTGATAACTACAGCAAATTTACAAAGAGTAGATCCATGTTATCAATGGTTCTGCCTTGGTCAGTTAAGGCGTCTGTGATTATTTATTATTATCAAAAGGAATAGCTGAACTTACCACAAATATGTTTGACAACATATTCCTTCGAACAGAAACACGTTCATTTCAACTGAACGAGTAAGTCGCATTCAAAAGTTGCCTCATCGACCTCGCACAATAAGTCATTCAAGACGACAAATAAATAGAAACTAGCGTTCGTCTTTCAAGAGGTTTCGAGGAATAATTGAACAAGTTTCCGACACGCAATGACTTTATCAAACACAAGTTGAAGACTCGTTCGAATTACCGACGCGAAAACACCGACGATGGATGCATAGTTGCGAAAGAAAATTTCATTCATGTTTAAAAATTTAGTGAAATCCTAAATGATCAAATTTCTTGATATATGAACTAATTGGAAATATATTTGGTATTGCCCATTAAGAAGTATTTTCCATACTTTGGATCATAAGAACTTTTTATACAAAGTTGAATTCCATGTGGGAAAAGTCTAGTTTGTTTTTTCGTTTACAGACTAACCATAAACGAATTTTTTCTCGCTACTGTACCTGCACTTTTGCACTGGTCAAAAGGTAAAGGTTAAAAATAACAATCACCATCTATTTCAATAGGCTTTAGAAAGAAGACGGGTGAGTTCTTTGGCACACACTCGTGCAAAATTTAATTTAAAACATTTGTTCATTACCAGGTGAGATGATATGAACCAATATTTAACACTACAGGAGTTTCCAAAATCCATGACGATTTTGACGATCAATGGACGACTCGTGGTTGATGATTGCTTGCAGGATAAATGGTCGTTGCCTGATGAATTCTGATAAATAAATGAATGGTGGTCGTTGCCTGATGAATTTGATTAAAATATAAATGGTTGTTGCCTGATAAATAAATGAATGGCTGTGCTTTAAAGCCGTGGTTTGCTTCTCTCGTGGCATCAGCAGCTCTCCGGATCGACTCTTGCGTTCTTTGATGAAGGTGTAACAGACAAGATATGGAAACAAAATGAGGCATGCAGCACTGCAGTCTGCTCAGTAAAGCCCTGATGAACCAGCAACAATAAATACTGAAAGAATTGAAGTTGTACAAGTGGACTATTTCTTGACAAGGATGCAATGAAATGGAGCGACGATGCAAGCTTCTTAACGCAAGTAGCTTTCTGCAGGGACTGAAGGTAGGGAATGATATTGGGGAAAGAGAAGCCTAATGATGCTACTGCTCTTCGATGATGGAGAGCAGTATCAATATCTACTGCAGGAGGTCAACATTACGGAAAGAGGAGCCTAATGATGCTACTGCTCTTCAATGATGGAGAACAGTATCAATATCTACTGCAGGAGG
>SDVV010027093.1:0-12156 GCA_016164225.1 Gammarus roeselii | reverse complement strand
TATATATGTGTGTATATAAATACAATATACATTTAAAACCTATGTAAATTAAATGTTCCAACATAAAATACTCCCAATCTAGGCCCGTCCGTTAGCCACCTATCACCCGTTAGGAACCCGTTAGCCCCTAGTGAGGCAGCCGCCACCAGTTAGCCACCCGTTTGCCAGATAAGTTTACCACGCCGACCTTTAAGATAAGCTAGATAAGGATCCGACCGCGAAAGTAATTAACTTGAACCGAAAAGTAATTAATCATTACAGTGTTCAAGTTAAATTGGAGCAAAGTCAGACATCCAAAGTAATTAGATACATTAAACCATTGCATTGTCCGAGTCACTCAGATAACGTTTCAGCTACATACTATCTACTAGTACTGCGGAGCTGATGTTCGGGGTCAATCTACGACTCTCCAGCGACCTCTTTGTCCGGAACGTCGACCCCACTCTGGCAAGCTACACTGAGTACGCGCAAAGATTTTGCATGTTCATGAGCGATGTAGGTCCAGCCGAATTCCGACCAATACAACAAAAAGAGGGTTACCTCGACCCCAAACTCAAGCGCACCACACGCGTCTTTGTCCGAGTTGACTGAGTCAAGCGACCGTTAGAGCCGCCATATGAAGGACCATTTGATTTATTTCTCCGCAACAAATATTTATTCAAACTAAAACTCGAGACCAGGATGGACAGCCTCCATGTACACCGTTTAAAGACAGCATATTCCGAGGACAACCTGTTTGTAGACGGGCGCAAACCAAGCACGGTGGAACTCTATGTGGATCCCCAATAGCCTGAGATCCCACCTAATCAACCACCACATGAAATACCACCAGAAGTGCATTAACACACCAGAACAACCATATCAGAGGGACACAAACCCTCACGCAAACAGGTCACACCCAGCGTTCCCATGCCCTCACGGAGAATATTGAGGATGCGTAGTGGCAGAGAAAGCAGACCACCAGTCTTGATTCACAACTGACCCAGGCCGAGACCTTTCACAAGGCACAGAGGCACTGCCCTTAACTACAACCCGCCAGTCGCATGAAGGGCTGATTGGATGTGGTGATCAGAAATGTTGGGGCCCTGTACTTCTTGACCCGATGCCCCACTACTATAGTTTCAGTCAAGATGGCTAGCAATTGTTTCCAGGCCAGTATAGGTTCGGGACACTGAGGTTCAAGGGCCTAACAAGGTGTGACACTAAGGAGGTTATCGGCTCGGCAGGCAGAATCAAAGAGAGTTACTGGTAATGGGAACGGAGGCCAAAAACAGAATCCGATTTACAAGGATAAATATTAATATAAACAACGGAACATAAAGAATCATCAATAATTAATGAAGCGATAATGCGTAACATAAATGAACATTGTTGGAACCCCCACTTATGGGACAGGGATCTCAACTTGTGGTTAATGCATGGGGAAATATCCCCCACAGAAGTCACTTTACAACCAAAGTTAACCCAAAATATAAATATTTGTACATTCATACAAGTAAATGTAAACAGTACTGAAAATAGTAATAAACTGGCTAAGTTAGTGTTCGAATTATTGTATATACCGACGGAGTAAGCTACCGGTACATACAAACGCACTTCCTTGTAAGTGTGAGTACTGGGATAAACAAAACCAACCGCATGGTACAACAGTGAATCATTACGTTATAATGATTTAGGAACAACAATTTACAAAGCCATGTGACTCCTCAAACATGACGAGACGACTAAATAAACATTATTTACCAAAAATCATCCATCATGTTTGTTGGAAACACACCACAGTAACATGTTTACGGTGAATTATTGCACCGACGTATTTTTTTCAGGATAAGAGCAAATTTGGTGGCTTTCGGGATACTGTTATAATTTGTTATACTGGGACGGAGTAAAACATTCTTGTGGGTTATATTAGCTACATAATAGTTCTCAATCTACTTTCAGAGAAGAAGTTCGTTTAATCATTCCCGTGACAACTTAAAGCAGAGCAGGATAATACATTGCATACCAAAAGTGATATAATTTGTTCGTCGAAAACAAACTTACAACCCTCGTATTAGGAAGAAAATAATATAATTGCTACAAACTACACAACAAAGCAAATACTGTGCTTCTATGTAATCCTTCTCTAAGTTAACGATCGGATTCATTTTCCAGTTCTGATCATAATAACAAAGTTTACAAACGGTATTTACAGGTGTATTTTTTGTGAAATTATAACACAAGTTCCTAGATGGTAATATATTGTCAGACGGTCAGTTCCAGATTAGGGTCGGATCTAACTGGAAACCTCAATGAAATTATTCCAACTCATGCGTTAGCATTGAATTATTATAAATCTTCTCGTGTTGTACTACTTTTTTAGTCTTAGGCTGGATCATTATAACTGTCATGAGAGAAGTGCGGTTTTATCAATAAAATACTAATCTTTGTTCCTGGGAAATATTCTACTTCTTCATCCGGAACTAGGCTGATCTACTCCACAATTTGGGCTGCCTTGGCCAAAAAATGCGTGGGCTTACCTATGAAAGCGTGTTTTAGTTCTATATGTATACATCGGTTCCCCGGGTACTAAACTATTACTGTTCTCAGATATCCTCATCTATTCAAATTCTTATATTTATTTTTCTTTTATAATCTGCATGAATGATTCGTCTGCTTGTTTTGCCGGAGGTCTGAAGGTGTAGTAAGAGGCTAAGCCTAGAGATTTCTGGTGTTTCTACAGTGACGTGACAGGCTTCGGTTGATTCGGTTGATGCCTTGCCCGCTATAGAAACTCCGTGGCCACAGTGATCACAGTGGCACACGGGTGACGGGGAAGGACTTAAAGGTGCACTCGATTTCGCGTCATCGAAATTTGTCTTTACAATATATATTGGTGGAATAGGGTCCATTTAATAACATAACAGTATTTTAGCGCGTCAAAATAGTGTACTATAATTTCTGGAGCGCAATAAAAATTACCATCTGAAGAAATGCGCATGAATGACCAACGTTTGAAGAAGAAGATAATTTTGCCATTTTGCTTGTGTAAACACGTCTGAGTACTATTACCACTCAGCTCCAACTCTCTTATAACTTCTATAGAACATGTGATTGTTGGTATACAATAGTTTGACTTCATAACAATATATAAATTTCATTCATTTACGTGATCGTTAAAAAACTTGGATCAGCGGTCGCATTCAGCTGTTGAACTTGAACGCGTCTGCGTGGCAACTTGACGAAATTTTTATTGGTCGAGAAAATAAGGTTTCTTATAATATATATTTTTTTTTTTATAGAACACTTTCTTAAAAAGCATAGACAGATTATTTAACACTAAAACTAGTCTAGTAAAACGAAATGGTGAAAGTTTCAAAGTCTAGTGCACCTTTAAATCAAAAGTGAATAGCTGATTCCATATATTTTGCAGGTACAAGTCCCGGCCTCCTGCGTGCTGGATGCCAGAATAGCTCATCATGAACAAGACTCTAAGAAAATTAAGGAAGGAATCAAGGTCAAACCAAAGCTGAGCAACCTCTCTTTCTTCCAAATTACAAGTTGAGTAAAAAATAATCTTGAGTATTATTCCATACCATAGTACGAAAAAGTTTTTGTCTAAAAATTAATATGCGTTCTTGCGACCAAGAAGTACCCCTTTGCCATCATACCATCTTTCATTCGTTGGCTTGGGCTACTTTTCATACCATGTGAGCAATGATTTTTCCATTAATCCCAGCAAGCCATTTTTCCAGCCCAATCTGTTTCACTCGGGTGTCAATCATTTGCGTCGTTCATCCACCATTCTCCAGACACAGTCAACTAAAATTATAACTATCTGTATATTTTTGCTTGTATATGTAAACATTTCTCTAAATATGTGAGAATTTGATTTCTGGTAAATAACTTTCGAGGATGTCACATGACTTTGTATATTGTGGTTCCTGAATCACTATAACGCAATAATTCACTGTTGTAACGTTTTTTTTGCATATCCCTGTACCTGTACTTATTAGGAAATGTGTTCATGTATACCGGTAACTTACTCCATCGATATATACAGTTATTTTATCACTAAATTTACAAGTCGTCTACAACTTACAGTATTGTTTACATATACACGCAAGAATGTACAAATAGTTTTAATTTGAGTTGACTGTGTGAATGTAGTGTGATTTCTTATCACTACATCCACTTCCCCCCCCCCTCTTTATGTGGCTGCAGGACGGCAGTTGAGGAGTGCCTCTGGGCACTGATTAAGGCCTCAGCCTGGTTCAGTCGCTGAACTTGACTGGTAATTTGCTTTTCCTGCCCATACGCTTCCTTAATATTCCCAGCGAGGGAATGAGAACGTTGGGTGTGACCTGTTTGCGTGAGGGTTCTAGTTACGATGGTTTTGTTTTGCTGGTGTGTATTTGCAATTGTGGAAATATTTCATCTGGTGATTGATTTGATGAGATCTCCGGCTGTTGAGGATCCATCGTGATTAATATGTGCCTTTGGTGAAGTTAGTATGTATGTAAGTATGTATGTATAGACATACAGCCGTTTCCCCCTAGTTAGGAGGGTAGCTAAGTTAGGCATACACAGAGGGGGGAGGCACCCAATCTCCCCGCCACAATACCGCCGTGTCCCTGCCGAGGCTCGAACTCGCGACATGCAGCACCAGAGGCTGACACTGCAGTCGGATTCGCCAGCATGTGTTAATAGTAATGAGCTTCTGTGAACGATAATAATTCAAGTAAACACGGTGCTTTCACTTTCAAGGCACAATCTGACTCCAAGTTATGCTATCATTTTTTTACAAATGAGGTTGAGTATTATGGGCAAGCACTAAAAAACAGACACAAGGACAATGACAAACGATGGTAAGTTCTCTTTGGTATTGATCCTAACTTTACTGAATGAAGACATCCAAAGGTAATATAGAAGGGGAAAAGAAGGGCAATAGGAAAGCAGGCAAGAAAATCTCGGGGGCTTCAATAACGGCGAGTAGTCCTTGGGGGAATTTTTTGAAATTTTCTGAAGTCCAGTCAGACAAGAATTCGATTTCCGTCTCGACTGAAGATGTGTGTCCTCATATCCACTAATTGCAGGGTGGATGAAAGGCTGTCTTCTGTGTAGCAAAGTCCAAGGTAAGCCTAATACCCTAATTTGCACTGGCCCAGGCCATCTAGCCTAGCTACAGACTATCTATACGTATAGCCTGTCACAGAAAATATTTAGTTTCGGCTGGTGTCTTTCTTTGCCCCTGTGGCCACAGTTTCTTTTCTTTTAGTAGTTTACCATTTAGAACCTCCTTGCCCGTATATGTATGCAAGGATATAATAAACTAACTGCCACGAGAACTATGTTCTTGTCCCTGCCTACGGAGAGTTAAGAAAAACCCCGCTCAGCTTTATTGTCCGGAAGGCGTCGTTGCCATATTTGTGCCAAGATATTTCTCTGAATCATTTATTCCTTCTGATGCATGTTCCATGGCTTTTTGTGCGGGGGTATACATATTTATTTAACCAAAATAAATACTTGTTGCACTGACATTAGGGTTGGAAGCAGTTTGTACTAGCTGAACAAAAATGTTGTAGCTACCTACAGAGAGATGCAACAATGAGATCAAAAGAAGCGATTGCTTAGTAGTAATAAGTGTTTGTGATGCACGTATAGTGTGTTTAGTGTTACTAGGATAATGTAGGGTCAATTAAGGACCTCTACTTGCCAGTCTGAGAACAGTTTGTTCTCGGAATACGCCGTTTTTGAGCTAAAAACCTGAACGCTGTCCATCCTGGACCCGCATTGTATTTGAAGAAATCCTTGTTACGGAGAACTTTCTGAAATGGTCCCTCCTATGACGGCTCTAACGGTCGCTTGTCTCTGTCAACTCGGACAAAGACGTGTCGGTGCACTGGAGTTTGGGATCGAGGTAGTCCTCTTTTTGTTGTATTGGTCTGGATTCGGCTACAGCGAAATCTCTCATGATTATAAGTCGTTTATTTCCAACACGTATACCTAGGCCAGATCTCTTGATTCTCCCTACCAGGTTTTCTGTATAGGACAGTATCGATGGTAAAATGCATATATGTCTCACTACTTGTATGCTTCTTACTTAACCCGTCTCTAGCTCCCCAGTTTGTAAACTGCTTCTAACCCGCCGGAAGTATGGTATGAAATCAAAATGTATACGGATTGAATTTTGCCTTATGTGGAATGGGTTTACGTGTGTCTCACAATTCTTCAAAATCGTGTTGCATAATATTTTAGAAAACATCAGTATCCTGACTCGTATGTTTTGTGACAGACCAAGAAGAATTTAATCAACTTGCGACACTGCCACATTCAAGGTCTCTAACTGACCTTGACAGCTGATCCAAGTAACTTAACCATCACGCGAATGAGCAAAATTTATATATTTTGAGGAAGTCATACTATTATATAGCAACAATCCCCTGTTTCTATGGAAATAGATCATCTCGGAGAGTTTGCGCTGAGTAGTAGTGATTCTGGAACGTGTTCATGAACGCAGAATGGCAAACTGATCTTCTTTAGGACGCTAGTCATTCGTGCAAACATCTCCAGATGGTAATTATTAATACACTCCATAAAATATGTATGACTATTTAGACGCTTTAAATGACTGCCATGTTATCAAATTCACCCTATTCCACTGATAAAAATTATGAACAAAATTTCGATGACGTGAAATTTAGTGCACCCTCAAGGGAAGAGGCGCAACAATTAGGTAGCGCAGGTACTCCGCACAAAGTTACGTGCGAGCAAATGTAAGGGATTTGGTAAACAAATTTGGGTCATTAGTTCATATAAAGAACCTTCCACTCCCTGTTGCAGAGGTTTCACTGGACTGGATAGCACAGCCTGTTACCCGTAAAACTTGTAAACTTACACTTATATGTATAACCGTTTCAAACGTGAACTAACCGACTTCGTGTTAGCGTGAGACCATTTACGGTGAACTAAAAAATCATAGAACGAAACGCCATTGTGCTGTTTTATTCCGTGGGCAGTGGCTCCGTGACGACGTGTCACGTTATGTTGCGTGCAGCTGAATATATCAGCTGGCTAGTTCACGAGTATATTGTTGAAGCCTTCCTACTCCACCTACTGAAACGTATGGGGGCGTATTTCTAACACGGTGGGCAAAGGCACGTGTTCCTAACTAGTGGGGCAATTGTATCATTCTAGGGTATGTGTTCTACCCGCGGAGAGAAACGCACGCGTTGATAATTATTGACTGCCTCATAGTTATACCACTACCTCACCAAAACCACCACTGATATCAAACACATTTCGGATCTTACAGCCCAGGGTACACTAACAGTTCGTTTACCCTGCTACAGCCTGCCAGGCAAACGTACGTTATTAATTACGTGTTGGCTGCCATATGGTATACATGCACCCTATCATAAACACCATGGTTACCAAGAAACTCGTATCCTACCACACTAAGGACTGTCGTTTTCGGTGTTTACCACCGCGTCTTTTCAGTCAACCTCTAGTATGAATCACTAAAAATGGAGACGTTTCTAAAAACATGTATCAGACGTCTTTCATTTCGATCAAATTCTGTGGTAAATTTGAAGACGTTTGTTCCGTGCCCTATTGACGCATACGTTTTTTTCAGTCCTTAGTTTCTGTACATTGCAAGTAGAAACACGGTTAATGTAGATGTCTTTGTATTGAATTATTTTGTACAAGCACAGTTCAACTTAATGTTATGTGTTGAAAAACAATTACAATTGTCATGTGGTTAATCAAATTATTTCTGGGCAGTGTGCCCAGGGTTGACTCCCTGAGGGCCACTCTGGTAGAAA
Organism: Gammarus roeselii; assembly: GCA_016164225.1. Lineage (NCBI taxonomy): Eukaryota > Metazoa > Arthropoda > Malacostraca > Amphipoda > Gammaridae > Gammarus > Gammarus roeselii. Next base: position 4,351 of record SDVV010027093.1, on the reverse strand, counting down.
TGACCAAATCAAGTCCCCGTGACTGTGCCCACAATGAAGGGTGACTTCCTGCACCCCCCAGACTCAGTTGTGCACCAAAATGTTGGAAATATCATACTTTGATAACACTAGTAAAAGGAATTAACTAGTTGTTAGGCTCTATCGTCAGCTTCACACATAAATTTTACTTGTCAACAAATTAAGAGATATAGCCAAATTTAAGGTAGGTTTCTCAGGTAGTGTTGACCGGTGGGTGACTCCCAGCAGACTTGAGTCTTGAGTAGTATTAATCCCATCATATAGCAACAAAAATCACCTAACCCAAAATACAGCAATTCTAGCATGTATGACACTAGACTAAATTCTGCTTATGAACCATCATATGGAAGGTCTTGCATTGGATTAGACAATGAGCTAAAATAGAGGTGTGGGGAGAAGCCAGCAGGCTTGCAGGAAGCTGTCATGTATAAAAATTCAACAGTGAAGTAATGGCTGTTAGATTGGTAGCTCCCTATCTCACTATGTACACAAGTTATACAACAGCAGGTCACTTCTCATCAGTGGGTAGCTACAAGACATCATCTCACCTTTGCAGCCCCCCACAGCCCCAACAGCCCTGCCAACAGGGTACGCAGGCATGGGAGGCAGTACACAGAAGCGAGCCAGCACTCAAAATGAACAGCACGGCACAAGCACTTCAGCGGGACTCTGGTCGAAATGCGCTCAATACATCTAAAGAAAACAAATTAATAAAGACATTCAACAACTGCACACAACTGTCAGCAACACAAACAAAGCCACAAGATCACATCCAATTGGGTCTAGCAAAACTCATTCAACACTGCCCCCGATTCCTCTGCCAAGGCCCTCTTGAAGCTGCAAAGTGAATCACACTGCACTACATCAGCAGGCAGCCGGTTCCAAATCTGCACACAGCAAGAATAAAATAATCTGCATTTATAGTTCATCTGAGAGCAAGGAACCACAAGCTTGAAATAATGCCCACGTGTGCCAACATCCAGAGCTCTCTCAAACAGAGCTGACAAACCTGAATCAACAGAACAATGAAAAATTTCCCAACATTTCACATGATCTGAACGCAACAACCTCCTCCTCACAGAAAACAACTGCATCTGGAAATTGGAAAACTGCATCTCAAAATCAAATTTGTTCCTGTACCAAATACTAATTGACACCTGTTAACCCCCTCACCCTAGACTGCAATTTAGGATCCATTGCTTCATAAAAATATCTGCAACATAGTTGAGCAAATAAGAAAACTGGAAAACAATCTGAAAAAGAAATTTCATGGCTCCAAGCATCCAAGATGATTGGACAAGGAGGTTGACTGCTCGCTGCTGTGAGGATGAGTTGAATGATTCCCTCATTATTATCAGGTCCAAAGCCACAAGCTGTTTTATATACATCATGAGTCCTTTTCTAGAAAGGTACGTTTGTGTAGGTGTTTGATGAAAAAGCAGGAAGCTTCTTCAAGAGCATAATTTAGAAAGTTGACTGGAACAAGTTTGATCTAAAAATTAATTTTGTGGGCCACAACAAATGGTATATATGACCTGGAGCTCCCAATGTATAGCCCTCCTGTGCCCCTGACAATTGCAGCAGGCCCGTGGTAGTTATTGAGATTTAGACCAGTTAGCTCCAAGTATAGCTGCTTCCTCAACACCTGTGAAGGAGTCTGGCGTGGCTATTGGTGCAGCACCCTATCCTGATGCTGTGGTTGCAGAAAGCGATGGGATCCCGCTAGAGGAGGATGGGATCCGACAAAAGGAGTTCGGGATCCAGCTGAAGGAGGGCGGGATCCAGCAATAGGAGGAACCAACGCTGAACTCCCCTTGTGTTGTGCTCAATGACTGCCTTGACTTTGGTGCTTCCGGGGTGCTTGGTGGGCAGGTTGTTGCTGGCGTTTGGGGCAGCAGTTCTGCAAAGGATGAGGCTGGTGATGGTGCGGATAATTCAAGGAACTTTGGGCTTTTTGTGGATGCAGCTTGACTGTAAAGTCTATTGAATGTCATGACTGTGGTGTTTTTTTCACCCAGTCTCAAAGTGTGAGGGTCTGAAAAGAGGTGTGATTGACAGAGTTCTGGAGGATGGAGGACGTGCAATTACTTATTGCATTCAGTGCAGGTGTATCCAACATGATAGGAGAACTTCTGTTGGCAGTATCAACTCCCTAGTTGGTAAGTCTACCTTTAATCAACTGGTTGTCACGGTTGGTGCTTTGTGTTCCCTGGTTCGAGGGCTGATAAGCAGTACACAGGCTGCCCAGAATCACAATTGGGCACCTCCTGCTCCTAAGCAAGCTGCACCTGAGCTTTTTCCAGGTCCGCCCATTTCAATGAAGTTGTTCGGGAAGATTTGCGGGAGGTCCAGGAGCAGATGAAACGGAAACAGAATGTAATTTTAGGAGGCCTTGGTGAGATGGTGGGTGATGTAAAGACTGGTGGTGAGACGTCTGATTGGGTCTGGATGCGACCTGCATGAGGTCAATAGAGTGAGCAGAGAGATTGGAATGTTTGGAGCAAAGGTCTATGACAACAGTGCAAGGAGTGAGATTCTGTTGAATGCAAAGAAATTGAAATGTATGGACGGGTGTGAAAGCGTATTTATCCAGAGGGATCTTACGTACAAACAACGCCAGGAGTTGTTCAGGAGGAGGTGTCTGTGGTGCTGATGGTGCCTGGCAGCGTGGGGAGAGGGGGCCCCGGCTCCTGGTGCAGGTCAAGGCAGTTATGCCTGGGCGGTGACCCGCACTGCTTTTGGTTGTGGTGCTGATGCTACTGGTGCGGATGGTGCTGGTGCGCCTGGTCGTGGTGCTGGTGCGGCTAGTCGTGGTATTGGTGTGGCTGGTTGTGGTGCTGGTGCCGCTGGTCATGGTGCTGGTGCGGCTGGTCGTGGTGCTGCTGCAGGTGGTCGTGGTGCTGCTGCTGCTGGTTGTGGTGCTGCTGCTGCAGCTGGTTGTGGCGCTGCTTCAGCAGCTTGTAATGCTGCGGCAGCTGGTCATGGTGCTGCTGCAGCTGGTAGTGTTGCTGCAGAAGGTGGTGGTGTTGTTGCGGCTGGTGGGAGTGTTACTTTGTCTGACTGTGGTTGGGCGGCGGCTGGTCGCGGTTCTGATGCCGATGGTTGCGGTGTTGCGTGTGGCTCTGTGACTGTCGCCGGTTGTGGTGTTGCTGTGACTGGTTGGGGTGGTGCTGGTGCTCCTAATTGGGTTGGTAGGGCCACTGGGTCAAATGTTCAACATTTTCTCCTGCGCTGAGCTCCAGCAGTTTTTTTTAAGTGATTTTGATTTCTGAGAAATTCGCCATGTATACGTCAACTAGCTGATAAAGTCGATTTTATCTCAAATTTACTTTTGAAGCAGGGTATTCATGTGTTGGCTGTTAGTGAGACGTGGTTGTTGCCTTCTGTTGCATCATCCTCCATCAACATTGCTGACTACAGTTCTGTCAGGGGAGACACGGATGGTACAGCTTGGAAGCATGGATTACTGCTGTATCGGCATAAGGACATAGCATTTCTGGTGTTTGAGGTGTCCATTCATAATGTTGTTGTTGTCCACCTAATTGATTTTGACTTGTGGATTATGGCTGTTTATCAGCCTTCTTCTTATACATTTTCAGAAAAAAAAATGTCTTGATTGACTTTTTACTGAACTTTTGCCCTGGCAAGGAGATGATCATTTGCAGGTGATTTTAATTTCCCAAAAATTTAGACTTTCTCATCTGGACTTATGCAGTGGTAAGAGAGCCAGCCTACTTTTATACTCTGACAATATACTGGATCTTCTTCTCACATCTGAGGATGATCATGTTGGTGAGGTGTTTGTGTTACCAAAAGGGCCCTTGTTGCCGTTGCACCGATTAGGAAGATTAGAATCACTTAATTCGAATGCTAGATACAAGTTTTGTTAATTTTTTTTTTCCTGTGCATTGTAAGGGTAGACATTATTTTTTGTTTCGATCCCTTGCCAGCCTTATTGTCCCTAATTATGAGGAAACCTTAGGTTTGGTAGGGAGGGATTGTGGGGGCTGAGGCCGTGTTTTAGTTATACAAGATTGTCTGTATTTAGCCCCCACTGACTTACCGGCTCCTCCCTCTGTGATGTATGGTTTGAAAAAGCAGACTGGGGATTTTTCCACCACAATGTTGGGGCCATTGTCTCACATGAGGGGGTTCCAGTAACCTTGAGCAATTTCAGTTAAATTCTCAATTAGAACCCCAATAATGATTATTACTCATTATTTATATTGCACTTCAGGTTTTATTAATTATCATTGTTCATTTCACTTATTTTTGGCGATATTTATTATATTAATTATTTATTTGATTTTCATGATGGAAGGGGCATGGCGGG
>SDVV010027092.1:0-12156 GCA_016164225.1 Gammarus roeselii | reverse complement strand
GAACAGTGTAGTGTAGGCTGTGGTTTAGAACAGTGTAGTGTAGCCTGTTGCATAGAACAGTGTAGTGTAGACTTGTTTAGAACAGTGTAGTGTAGACTTGTTTAGAACAGTGTAGTGTAGACTGTTGCTTAGAACAGTGTAATGAAGACTGTTGTATGGAACAGTGTAGTGTAGACTGTTGCTTAGAACAGTGTAGTGAAGACTGTTGATAGGAACAGTGTAGTGTAGACTGTGGCTTAGAACAGTGTAGTGAAGACTGTTGTTTAGAACAGTGTAGTGTAGACTGTTGTTAGGAACAGTGTAGTGTAGACTGTTGTTAGGAACAGTGTAGTGTAGACTGTTTTCCCAGCTCCCGGATAAACAACAACAACAAACAGTGCGCACTATGTTAGCGTGTAACGAGACTTCTTTTAATGCACCCACAATCAATTGTGGGCAAACTGCCCAAACTTGTGGAAAACTTTTGCAGCGGCAACTTCCATCATCCGTAAGAAAGCCTCCAAAAACAGGCAAGAAACTTTCAATGTTTTGCAGGCCTTTTTTAGGGTGGGTGATATTAACCCCCCCTCACTCGGACAGACCATGAATAATGAGAAGTGGCACACTCGACAAGCGCTAACCGTTGACTACGTCATCAACACCGTCCTGAAGGAGAGAGCAGCGGGCAAGTGTTTCACTGAAATGATGTATGAATGCATGTTTTCATCTTCAAAAGACCCACAATCTAAAGACACATAATAAATTGATAGGCATTAATGCCATTTTCTTATGAGCTTGAAATCCTGGCGTCACAGGGACTAGATCTTTATGTCTGACATTAGGTACGAACCAAGAGGGCTTTATCGTCATGAAGCAGCCTAGAGGGGTTCATCATAATGAAGGAACTGTGATGGGTTTATTATAATGAAGGAACCATGATGGGTTTATCGTCATGAAGCAACCTAGATGGGTTTATTATAATGAAGGAACCGTGATGGGTTTATCGTCATGAAGGATTCAAGATGGGTTTATGAAAATGAAGGAACCGTGATGGGCTTATCGTCATGGAGTAAACAAGATGGGTTTATCGTCATGAAGGAACCATGAGGGGCTTATCATAATGAAGGAACCGTGATGGGTTTATCGTCATGGAGTGAGCACGATGGGTTTTGATCATGAAGGAACCGTGAGAGGTTTATCGTCATGAATGAACCAAGATGGGGTTATTGTCATGAAGGAACCAAGATGGGTTTGACGTCATGAAGGAACCAAGATGGCTTCATCGTCATGAAGGAACCAAGATGGGTTTATCGTCATGAAGGAACCAATATGGGTTTATCATAATGAAGGAACCGTGATGAGCTTATCGTCATCGCGTAATCAAGATGGGTTTAACGTCATGAAGGACCCAATGAGCGGCTTATCGTCATGAAGGAACAAAGATGGGTTCATCGTCATGAAGGATTCAAGATTGGTTTATCATAATGAAGGAACCGTGATGGGCTTGTCGTCATGGAGTAAACAAGTTGGGTTTATCGTCATGAAGGAACCATGAGGGGCTTATCGTCATGAAGGAACAAAGATGGGTTTATCGTCATGAACGATTCAAGATGGGTTTATCATAATGAAGGAACCGTGATGGGCTTATCGTCATGGAGTAAACAAGATGGGTTTATCGTCATGAAGGAACCATGAGGGGCTTATCGTCATGAAGGAACAAAGATGGGTTTATCGTCATGATCGATTCAAGAGGGCTTTATCGTCATGGAGGGACCATGATGGGTTTATCGTCATGGAGTAACCAAGATGGGTTTATCGTCATAAAGGATCCAAGATGGGTTTATCGTCATGAAGGAACCATGATGGGTTTATTGTCATAGAGTAACCAAGATGGGTTTATCGTCATGAAGGAAACATTAGGGTTTTTTCGTTATGAAAGAACCATGAGGGCTTTCTCGTCATGGTGGAACCAAGATGGATTAATTGGCATGAAGGAACCAAGAAGGTTTTATCGTCATGAAGGAACCAAGATGGGTTTATCGTCATGAAGGAATCAAGAGGGCTTTAACATTATGGAGGAACCAAGATGGGCTTATCGTCATGAAGGAACCATGATGGGTTTATTGTCATAGAGTAACCAAGATGGGTTTATCGTCATGAAGGAAACATTAGGGTTTTTTCGTCATGAAAGAACCATGAGGGCTTTCTCGTCATGGTGGAACCAAGATGGGTTTATCGTCATGAAGGAACCATGAGGGCTTTATCGTCATGGAGGAACCAAGATGGGTTTATCGTCATGGAGGAACCAAAATGGGTTTATCGTCATTAAAGAACCAAGAGGGCTTCATGGTCACATCTCATCATTCAACAGCCTGTTTTAGGAACGTCCATCATCGTTTGAAGAAACCAGCATAGAAGACTAGGATCGTCCAATTTTTTTCAGAATGCCAACACTATTTTTGATTAGCCTATTCAGTCTTCAGATCAAAAATGCGCTTAAACATGATTTTTTGGTGGCATTATAAGCATTTCAAATACGCTAAATGGTCCAATTTCCGAATTGAAACTATCTCGAAGCTGCCAGGTAACCTTTTCTGTCACTTCAAATAGGTTAAATTTTTTAGGATCATAGATGGTATACTCATAGAACTGATGTGCCATGGTTGTGATGCATTCTGAACAAAAATTATTTGACATAACATTAGACATCAAGTTTAATGCTTGCAGCATGTTTCCTTCGTCTGAGTATTACCAGTTCAAAAATATTGAAGCTGAGGCTATCGACTAAACAGATGCGATCAAAACAAGAGGTGATAATCCTTCGGTAGAAATGATACCCCATTCCGAATGGTGCCCGAAACTGACTACTAATGATAACGATTCTCGAAATATCACGTCCTTGAGGCCATGATGGATCTCAGGTCACGGGGGTACAACTCACATTAAAACCATGCGATGAGAACATGTTGGAACGGGTGCTGGTATCATTGATGCATGTAGGGGTGGGTGTTTGCATGGATGAGTACGAGTTCGGCACGGTGCTGTACAGGTGGGTTTTTGAATGGATGAGTGCATGTAAGCTGGATGGATGGACAGGGGCTGGACGAATGTGTGGTTGTTTGGACGAGGGCATTCTCACATGGATGTCTGGATGGATGTCCACTGTGTATATATGGTGGGGGCATGGACGAATGTGGGCTTGAGGTCATGGGTGTCTTATTATTTTTATTATATCATTTATTTCCATCGTCTGGCAATGGGTTTTCAATTTTTTATGTAAGAAGTCTAGACATCTGCCAATTGAAGAGTGGGCCGGTGCGGGGTAGGTAGGTTCTTTTTGACGCTTCTGTATCACCGAAGCTTTCAGGACCAGAAACGAATGTTCAGTGCTGTTTTCACCTAAAAGCATTTTATGCTGACAACTGTTCCCCCCGAAAATACTCCGTTCGAAAATATCAGGAAGGAATACTAATACTACGGAACATGTTTACAATCAAAAGCACTAACAGCCCTGAACCCAAATTGGTAAACTTCATCTGGTTCTAGAGCGTTTTGCACTGTAAGTGCAAATGATCATCGCAAGCAGCCGATGTTGAAGGTTCTACAGGAATTATCATATTTGTTATGAATCTTCCTCCCATCACCGCTTTTTTAACGGATTACATACCAGTAGGGAGTTTTTCTTTCACTCCGGCTTGAGGCCTGGAGCCTTACATGTTTTGTTGACAAAGTCTTCCGTTTCACCTTCCTCCTACCGGTTCTTCACCTCCAAGGGGCGCTCAGACGTCCTTCAACAAATGATGGGGAATAGCCAAGCCATTCACGATGAAAGAACCAGCTGTTGTGATGAATGGGGCAGCGATGTTAGATAATGTAGGTAAACATCGCGACTCGTGAATCTGACGATGAATAAGTGTGTGATGCGCCTAATATTGGAGAAAACATTATTTAATACCTTAAGTGACTTTCCTCTGCTCGTTCCCTGGTCCCCGGCGTCTTATTTTGAATACGAGCAATGCTTTCACTACCTATTTTCAGTTTTTTCTGCTTACTGTTCATGCTGAAACACATGTTCATCCTCGGTCTGAATCTCACTGAAAATGATGCCAAAGAAATCTACTGCAGCTATCATAGTTGAAGTGAATGATGCTATAGTTTGAGGGCTAGTAAATTCGATTTGTGGGGGCCATCAATCCAGTGTAAGTTGAGGGGCTACCGGCCGGACCCTTTAGCTCAAAAGGGCTAAGTTGTGTGAGTGTCAGCGTGTGAGGGTGTGAGGTGCGCCTTGCCGTCGGCCACCCCCCTTTCTGGGGGATGCGGCCTAGTGTCTGTATCTGTATCTGTATCAATCCCTGCAAAAAAAAAGTATTTTCTGGCAATTCTGGAAACGCCAGCTGTCGGGTTGACACCTAAGAAAAGATTGTACTTTAAATCTGTGCTGAATATGTTTAGATTGCATATGGTTTTTTAGATTGGGATATTTATAACAGAGTGGTCAATGGTGTCAGCGCAGGTGCAGTTCGGATCGCCTTCTAAAAACATGCAGGTGAAATTGATGATAACACAGGACCAATAATAGGGAACATCTATTGGGTCTGGGAATACGAGATGTGAGGCACATACTTTCGTCCCATGAATGGGAACAATTGATGCTAAGCAGGTTTGGTTTTGAACGATCGGAAAATTGTAACAACAATCGGTCACTTTAGACATTTATTTTTCTTCCATATGGAAGACCACACCTCTCAGTTAGTTTCTTCCAGCTGCACTGCACAGACGAGCCCTCTTTACAAAATTATCAATCAATGTTTGTTGAGGAAGTTTCATCTCCGTAAATATCCTCATCGGAAATCTCCAAGAGAAGTTATGTATGGAGATATACGAGGTCATTTTAGGGTCAGCTCTCCGAGAAATGTTTTTTCCGGCACATTCAAGGAAGGTTAGATTTATTAGCTTATATGACACGTAGCGTCATCTTAGGAGATAAAACAGAACTCATTTAACTTGAACAAAAAATATCTTTAGACCACTAGGAAAACACGTGGGAACCCATATATTATTAATTAGATTACCTTACGTAAAAAAGCATCGGGTAAACATTCATCTCAGCCTAGAAACATTAATATTTGAGCGCCACTGTTCATGTTATTAGAAAACTAAGTATTGACAACGTATGCCTAACAAAATAAGATTGCTCACAGCACTCTTAACATTTTATGATCTTTCGAAATGATTTCACTTCATATCATTTCAGAACACTTGCCAGATATTGTTTTTCATGTAATATGTATTCCTCAATTGTGATAGCCAAGCTCCTGCAGCCCCTCCTCCAGGTAGAGGCGGCCATTCACGAAGACCCGTCGAAGCTGCTATGGCCGTTGCTGCCAATACCGGCCCAGGCCGGAATTCAATCACTTCTGCTCTAGTAATTGGTTCCCAATCCAACTATCCGGGTCCGACCGCACACCGCTTCTGTACCGGATATCGAATCCGGGTTGCTGATGACCAGTTGGTCTTGGGGCAGGTTCCATGTTGAAGATGGGTGAGCTCAGTGAAGATATAATTCAGGAAGATAAATTAAGTAGTGAAGATATAATTCAGGAAGATAAATAAAGTTTCCCTCCTAAATTTCATGTTGTACAATCTTCGGTTTGGGGGATTGGATGTTTTTTGCATTTTGTGAGTACATTTAACGTTTTCTGAACAAATGGTGGCCGAAAGAAACATTATAAGATATGTAGCGTCTTTGTGTTCCGCGTCCTCGTCTCACCTGATGTCCATGCATAGCATCCATTACTTGCTTATTTGTTCACGCGTTCCATCCTTCCAGTTAATGCCAAATGACGACTACGTTTCCTTTCCTTCCTGTTAATGCCAAATGACGATTACGTGTTCCATCCTTCCTGTTAATGCCAAATGACGACTACGTTTCCCTTCCTTCCTGTTAATGCCAAATGACGACTACGTGTTCCATCCTTCCTGTTAATGCCAAAGGACGACTACGTTTCCCCTCCTTCCTGTTAATGCCAAATGACGACTACGTGTTCCATCCTTCCTGTTAATGCCAAATGACGACTACGTGTTCCATCCTTCCTGTTAATGCCAAATGACGACTACGTGTTCCATCCTTCCTGTCAATGCCAAATGACGACTACGTGTTCCATCCTTCCTGTTAATGCCAAATGACGACTACGTGTTCCATCCTTCCTGTTGATGCCAACTTTCTGACTTGGTGAATTACAGATACCAATTGTAGTTACATAGTCTTATTTCTGAATATACTTCGGAGGAATGGGTCAAATCAATAGGGAAGTACAGGGAGTTACTGTCTTTTGCCCTGCTCATTTTACCTTATCCACGAGCGCTCATATTCTCTCATTCAAATGAGACACATCTAACTCTGATAGGCTTCAAGAAGGTAGACTACGAATGTTCTGACATGAAATAAAGCTGAAAAATATATTTACATGTACATCTTGAAGACCTGAAAAAGCTCATGTTACGTATCGATCATAGGTAGACAAATCAACATGACTTGAATTCAAATATCTTTGGTCTATTTCCATGACAGTCACGTCATTTAGGTCTCGGCTTCTGAATCAATAGTTTCCATTGCTTAAAGCTTAGCTCTAATATTTTATAGTATGCATTTCTCAACAGTGAATTTTATCACCGGCGAGAGAATTCCAACCAGATTTTATTATACAATATTCTGAATATGTTGTACTGGTATGACCACATAAACGCATCAATTAACACCATTTAACCAGGCACGGTCATTGCCTCTCATCGACGCAATGACCAGGCACGGTCAATGCCTCTCATCGACGCAATGACCAGGCTCGGTTATTGCCTCTCATCGACGCAATGACCAGGCTCGGTTATTGCCTCTCATCGACGCAATGACCTGGCTCGGTCAATGCCTCTCATCAACGCAATGACCAGACTCGGTTATTGCCTCTCATCGAAGGATCTTGTAGACAGATACACTCCATTTCCTAATATCAAACATAAGCCATATCGAAAATATGTACGAGTGAGGTATAGTATCATGAGCCCTCACTATTGATGGCTTCATTATATATCAAAGTCAAGTAAGTTGGGCTCATATGACCGAATCTAATTGACGTTATTCAATATGATTATTACTCTGCTTGAGGCTACATGCATGAGGCAATTAAGTGATAACCTGAACGTTAATTGTTTTTCATTTCTATGAATAATTACTTTGGCTTGGTTCTGCCAAACTAATTAATTTATGTCGATGTAGAATAATTATTTTTAAATTCATATAACATTGTTTCCAAGAGTACGGGTGACATTAGAAGTTGACTAAGGTGGTCGCGGACCCCAAATAGGTAGAATAGACAAAGGAATTGAAATTAAGAATTCGAATTTGTTGATTTGATTTATTATTTGACACATTAATAACGAACATTATTTTTGAAACCAAGGCTTTCCACAACTGCTCATCCCTTTGAATCTGACTGATTGGTTAAATTATATCAAACACTCCCCGATGGTATCTCATTACTGCTCTATAGTTTGAATTAATTACGTTCTATCGCAAGTAATTGCTATTAATTTTACCGCTGCGTGAATGGCAAAATTAAAATCAAAGTATTCGCATTACAGTCGCAGTGATGAAGTATAGTGGTCAGTTTATTTGATATTTTTTTGTCATGTGTATCTGATAGAATTTGATGAGAAATAAATTAGCAGCCCATTAGGCTATAACTCGATAGCTCAACAACGAACAGGTCAGCGATCACGTGTGTTTGGTGGATATCACAAATGCCAAGCAACACCCAAATAATTAAATCTTCAGTTAAAAAAAAAATTACAAAGCCAAATAATATATTGTGAATCCTTTTCTCAACTGTTAACTGTTTTCTAAACAGAAAATTTACTTTTGTTGTTGATATCGTGATTATTTAAAACATTATTGCACATCATTAACAGTAACGATTGAGATAGTCGACGTTTCGAGTCGTCTGTCTTGCACCCAAAACACTTAGCTGCATCTGACTTTGTACACCAAGGATTGGTTTGTAGATATTTAATTGACCTTTGTTTATTTTGAACATAACTTTGTCATTCTTTGGTGTATTATTTCCTTTGTCCGCGATAACAATACCCCCTACACCGAACCTAAAATGTATTTCTCCATCGAATTGTAGAGGAGAGCGTTAGTGAAATGGCGGTCATTTGTTGCGTTAACAACTCCAAATGCATTAGGGAGCGACACCGAGACAAAATATGGTGCCAATAGAGGCCCCGTGTCCCAACAAAAGCTCCTGCAGCTGGAAAAGGCCCTGCACGAAGAATTTCGCTGTCTCCACATAGCTTGGCTCCTAATGAGGCCTCAGCTGCCGTAGTGGGCAGCAAACTTGAGTGCTCCGAATTAGGCCTCATCTGCTGTAGTGGGCAGCAAACTTGAGTGCTCCTTATTAGGCCTCAGCTGCCGTAGTGGGCAGCAAACTTGAGTGCTCCTAATGAGGCCTCAGCTGCCGTAGTGGGCAGCAAACTTGAGTGCTCCTTATTAGGCCTGAGCTGCCGTAGTGGGCAGCACACTCGAGTGCTCCTTATGAGGCCTCAGCTGCTGTAGTGGGCAGAAAACATGAGTGCTCCTAATGAGGTCTCAGCTGCTGTAGTGGCAGCAAACTTGAGTGCTCCTTATGAGGCCTCAGCTGCCGTAGTGGGCAGCAAACTTGAGTGCTCCTTATTAGGCCTCAGCTGTCGTAGTGGGCAGCAAACTTGAGTGCTCCTTATTAGGCCTCAGCTGCCGTAGCGGGCAGCAAATTTGAGTGCTCCTAATGAGGCCTCAGCTGCTGTAGTGGGCAGCAAACTTGAGTGCTCCTAATGAGGCCTCAGCTGCCGTAGTGGGCAGCAAACTTGAGTGCTCCTAATGAGGCCTCAGCTGCTGTAGTGAGCAGCAAATTTGAGTGCTCCTAATGAGGCCTCAGCTGCTGTAGTGGGCAGCAAACTTGAGTGCTCCTTATGAGGCCTCAGCTGCCGTAGTGGCAGCAAACTTGAGTGATCCTAATGAGGCCTCAGCTGCCGTAGTGGCAGCAAACTTGAGTGATCCTAATGAGGCCTCAGCTGCTGTAGTGGGCAGCAAATTTGAGTGCTCCTAATGAGGCCTCAGCTGCTGTAGTGGGCAGCAAACTTGAGTGCTCCTTATGAGGCCTCAGCTGCCGTAGTGGCAGCAAACTTGAGTGATCCTAATGAGGCCTCAGCTGCCGTAGTGGCAGCAAACTTGAGTGCTCCTAATGAGGCCTCAGCTGCCGTAGTGGCAGCAAACTTGAGTGCTCCTAATGAGGCCTCAGCTGCCGTAGTGGCAGCAAACTTGCCTTGCATCCGTTCTTCCGTCATCAGTCGAAGTAAAATGTTAATTGAGTGGAGGTTAAGACAGGACGACTCGAAGTTATCAATTATTTATAATTGAAATAAAAATGTAATCTATCCTGGAATTACCCATTCGAGGGTGAATACTCTGTTGACCTTCATGTCGTGACTCTACTACTTATATTAGGGTTGAATACCAAACAATGGGGAGCAAACACTCGGCAAAGTAGGGTTGAATACCAAACATTGGGGAGCAAACACTCGGCAAAGTAGGGTTGAGTGCCAAACATTGGGGAGCAAACACTCGGCAAAGTAGGGTTGAATACCAAACATTGGGGAGCAAACACTCGGCAAAGTAGGGTTGAATACCAAACATTGGGGAGCAAACACTCGGCAAAGTAGGGTTGAATACCAAACATTGGGGAGCAAACACTCGGCAAAGTAGGGTTGAATACCAAACATTGGGGAGCAAACACTCGGCAAAGTAGGGTTGAATACCAAACATTGGGGAGCAAACACTCGGCAAAGTAGGGTTGAATACCAAACATTGGGGAGCAAACACTCGGCAAAGTTGGGTTGAATACCAAACATTGGGGAGCAAACACTCAACAAAGTTTTCTGGCTTAGCATTTTTTCATTTTAAGCCGGGATTTGGGGAAAAACGGTTATACGCTAAACATAAAAAATGAACTTGACAGGGATCGATTTATTTCTTGAATAGCCATTAGCCGGAGACGCAATCGTTATCTCTACTAAGATTCAAATACTGACCGAAGAACACTTTAATTTCAGGGAAACTACATCTATGGTGGTTCAGGACATATCGTTAATGGTCTAACGAGTTAGAAAACGGATCAAAACTGTGACGTCACCCGTTGTGCTTTCGATTTTTTTTGTTAGAATAGTGTGAAATAAATTGTAGGCACCACATTGCATTCCAAGCAGGGATGTCATCCTAGTATATTTTGCAAACAGAACTATATTTTCGTCGCCGCGTGTGATTTTAATGTGTACAACATATTTTTGTGGTACCTCAACGTGGAGTTCGTTGAGTAAATGTAACGTTATTATGCATGGCAGTCTGTTGGGCGCAGATCAAATATTGAGTGAGAGCATGTCGTGGTATGCGACCGATTCCGCACCAAATTGTAACTTCTTCCACATGCTTGCTGCCAGCTGTGCTTACTCATTTGAGAAATGTTTTTTTTGTTCCTGAATATCGGGAATATTGCGATGTTCGTAGCATCATTAACGTTAATATCAAACCACTTGGAATAATGCCATGCATTTTAATTTTTGAGACGCTGTACATCCACGTCCACGAATAATGTAAATGCATCCAGGCATCTGAACAAATTTATCAGTATCCTAATCTTGTCGGAGTTTGTTCAAGGAACTTGGATCTGTGGGCAGATTGCCCTTGCGTAGGACAGGATGCAAAAAAAATCCAAGGAGGAATTTTTGGAAAAAATTGGAAGTCTGTCACAAGAGAACGAGGGTAAAAATCTACCACCACATCGGAACAATTAGGAGCAACATTCTGGGTGGGTCCCTTGTGTTCAGCAAGGTTGAGTGAAATGCTGCGGGAGCTGGAAGAGAGAGTAGGTTTTTAAAATACAAATAAAAACATATAAACCTTAGGGAGTTTGTAGGGGCAATTTCTGTCTTCACTTTAACTTAATAGTCAATCGAAGTGATGATTCTAGAGTGGAAAATAAACTTGTGGGAATGAATTACGAAATGCACAATTTTTCCTAAAATTGCACACCTGCATTTATTCATAATAAAACATGTTCTGGGATTAAAATCGTAAATCAAATACATTAAACGATTATTATTACCAACCAATTTTGACGGAAATAATTATCTCAACCCGTGTCTGCCCAAGTTATTAAAGGGGAGCGCTGTATTACAAGGCGGAGTCAACTGTTAGGAGTCATGTTGGCGTAAGGGGGGATAGGGTGAGAGGGGGGGAGGTGACTATTTTTCTGTGTAAACAGTTCTGTGCGCCAAGCCGTGAACAAAAGTGGGAGGTCATTTTTTAGAATTTGAAGCGAGCTCGGCAGTTGATGTGTGCAGTACTTCATATAATGTTTTTACCCTCATATTGCGCCTAGCCAGAGAATTGTGTTTGAAATAATTATTTGAGTTAAGTGCACCTGGACTTAAATTTGTTGTAATATGTATTTATTAATTTGCAGCATCTATATTGTCAAAATAATTTGCAATTTCAGATGCAAGGCATATTGTAAATTAATCGTTAGTTGACTTGCGGGGGATGAGATGTACGATGACTTGCGTGGGATGAGATGTACGATGACTTGCGTGGGATGAGATGTACGATGACTTTCGTGGTATGAGATGTACGATGACTTGCGTGGGATGAGATGTACGATGACTTGCGTGGGATGAGATGTACGATGACTTGCGCGGGATGAGATGTACGATGAAAGCGTCGCTCATCGCCTAACAGTTATCATTTAACAGCGTTCAGTAATTAATTCATGATTTAGCTCGTTGAACAAATAAATAACTGGAGATGAATCCTATTTTTCTAGTGTGTTTTACGCATAGTCATATAATTAAATTTGTAATTAATAATGAATTGAATAGTAAATAAAAAAACTTTACGTCTTTCCGGAAATGGGAATAAAACTAAAACCAAGTAAACTCACAGCCAGACAAGGGTTTCAAGTAAGCTTACGGCCAGACAAGGGTTCCAAGTAAGCTCACGGCCAGACAAGGGTTCCAAGTAAGCTCACGGCCAGACAAGGGTTCCAAGTAAGCTCACGGCCAGACAAGGGTTCCAAGTAAGCTCACGGCCAGACA
>SDVV010027091.1:0-12156 GCA_016164225.1 Gammarus roeselii | reverse complement strand
AATATCTAACCATTCTAATTCCTACACAAATAACATGTATCGTAAATCCTTCACAAAATAATATATATAGAGTCACTAATATATATATACAGTATCAGAGAAGTGCAACGTCCGAGACACTATCAAATAACAAACATTCTAAGCAATACATTCGATAAAAAGATTCAAATATCTAACCATCCTAATTCCTACACAATTAATATATATCATAATTCCTTCATAAATAACATATATCCTAAATCTTCACAATTAACATAGAGTCACTAATATATAACTACAGTATCACTTTTCCATTTGCGTTTCGTATCACTTTTCGATTTGCGTTTCGCAGTCCTTTTCGATTTGCGTTTCGCAGTCCTTTTCGATTTGCGTTTCGCAGTCCTTTTCGATTTGCGTTTCGCAGTCCTTTTCGATTTGCGTTTCGCAGTCCTTTTCGATTTGCGTTTCGCAGTCATATACACTACTAACAATGTAATTAGTAACAGGAGAAGCAACCAGTAGCAAGCAGGCTAATCTAAAGTGAACGGAAGTTATTTGGACGCCTACAATCAAGAGGGTACCGACAACAGCAACTCATCGTAGGGGATGCCTACCTGGCGGAAGTGAGAGGACATCTAGCATACACCTGCTTGTACATGCAGTGCATACGTGATGTTTGCGGAACAGGGACAAAAGGCCTGGGAGGGGTGAGTATTGACTCGACCTCGATCGCGCTAAAACACTCGCTCCCGTAGACCTCTTCTTGCGTGCGTGTACATGCAGTGCATACGTGATGTTTGCGGAACAGAGACAAAAGGCCTGGGAGGGGTGAGTATTGACTCGACCTCGATCACGCTAAAACACTCGTTCCCGTAAACCTCTTCTAACGTTCAAAATCCAAACTCACTTCCTTTTCATCCAACTTGAATCATAATTTTCAAAACTTGTATGAACTGTGTACAAATATTTTATTCGTACAACCTATCCGGGTTTGAGTGGAAGTCATCTGCCTACAATATCATAAGATCTAATAGTTTTCAAATTGTGAAGCCCATTTTCGGTGGCTACGTTTTCCAACACCTTATTGATGTACTTGATCCTGTCATCAATCTTGTTTGTGGCGTCCATCCATCATGCCAAAATACCCGAAATTATACCTAATATTGTCTGTTTTATTTTTGATAGCTTGTAATGGGTTTTTGTATTTCTTCAAAAAAGCTTCTCTGCGAAATGGTTGGGAGTGTTTGCACTGTGGCGAAGGGTCGACGCGCACTTTCCTAGTTGCCTCCCGCTGTCTAGATGTTTGACGTCACTATCCCCAACGAGAAAGACACCGAGCAGATCTCAATAAGGGTTTTACGGTTTTGGAGGCCAACTCCTAGGTTTTAAGTTAACATAAGGCAGATGGGAGCTGCCATCTCCTCAAATATTCCGAGTTTTTGTTGCTCTGATTAACACAAAACTGGATTGTGCAAGGTCTACTCACGCTCAACAACGGCTCCAATAAGGGTCTTGGTGAAGATCGGCCTGGGACCCCCTCCGGGTGTCGCGGGAGCTGTAGGGGAAACAAGGGGAACGATCAGAGATATTTTAAGTTCTAACGCTGTTCACTGGTTTTAATCTTGCATATAGAATTTTGTTAGACTGTTCAATAGCCTAAAACATATCCTCCTTACAAATGTTCATAGGTCTCATTATTTAAAGTATTTCTTCTATGTATATGTCCCTATACTTCCATATTGCATTTTAATCTATTCTAAAGGTCAAATAAATTAGTTCTGAGAATATAGTTTGAAGTGAGCTCTGAAGATTCCACACAGATTTTACTGTAGTTACGACCGCGCTTTCTGAAACAAATTACAAGTTACTGTGACCTGACCTTGAGCAATAACTACCGACAAGGGTTCCTTCTCAGAATTGTAATAGCTGATCCGCCCAACCGGCATACGACGTAACTTGAGTTATTTAACTGAGTTTCTTATTGCAATTTACCTCGCCAAGGCCGGACAGGGTAATGGAAAATATATTTATTTGGTTTCATTAATTTGTCAGATGTACATTGGCAGATCAATTGTTCCCTCATGACTCACGAGGTTGAGAAGGGAAAAGTGAGGATAAAGGAAAAAACTCGGAAAAAGATAGGGAGGGGAGAACACAAAGCAAGAGGGAGGAGAGTGGTAATAAAACAGAATAGGGATTGGAACAGATGGCTCGAGTGTCCATTTTCAATTACAAAAAATATTCTACTCTTTACATGGAAAAATACTGTCCTATTTTGGCAAAAAAAATTTTGTGTGGATGCAGGTCTTGTAACTCTCTCTATTTCTTGTGATGTGGAGATTTCTTCCAAATTAACATGGCATTACCGCGAAACCTTTCAAAATAAATTGGTTCGAGACTAGAATATAATTGCCTGGACCGTTTATATTGTGATGCGATTACGCAACTATCCGCTGACAAACAATATTGTGGCAGGCATTCGAGTTCATCTTTTACAACGCACGGGATAAAACATGTGTGTCGCGGATGAAAAAATCAGACAAGTACGGTAAAAATTCTGATGGCGAGGTATTTTAATATTATGAAGCTAATAAAACCACAATTTTACAAGCGCTAGAATGGCAGGTGGCCCCTACAATTTTTTTATAGATAGACACATGCAACAGAGCGACACAGTAAAAATTGAGAGAGATAAACCCGACTGTTCCCAAGATATTTCCTCTTGTACGTAAAAGGTTTGATGTCATAAACTTTTTTTCGTCATATTTTCCGCTAAAAAAACTTTTGTATCGACACAAACTTCATACTTTAAGGGATGTAAGTTTGAAGACCATTTGTCCAATCGTTATTTTTTGTGTTACTAACATTGCATGCATCGACATCATGACCATAGTGTTTTGACATGACCCTCGCCCTATCAAGCGGCTAAATTGTACGTAAAAAATTAAAATGTTATCATCCTAACCAACGTTGCCTGGTATTTTGTGGATCACAAAAAAAATGTCTTACGTGACCGCGTCCTATACACTGCCTTGAGTATTATAAGCTGAAGTATAAACAAAATTCTCAAAATACATTTTTTATCTTAGCGTGTTTGATTCAGATGTGCTACAAAAAATTAAATCAAATATACATTTCGAGAATGAATGATTATGAAATTTTAATCTTTATAGATTAAAAATAAAATCATTATTATTTCTGTATAGAATAACTATATAACGCTTCAATTCAATGCATGTATTGGAATATCCATTTAATATATAAATTCAAATAATATATGCGAGCATATCAGCACAGAATTGCTCATATCCTCCAGTGGGGCTTCTTGATCCTTTATGTGGAAGTAGTGATGCAATATGAACAATAAAAGAAGAACGAGGGGGGACACAGTGGAGGACAGGATTATTCCGAGGTAAATACGAATCCACGATACGTTTTGCTTCAACACGTAAATTATCCATTAGGTCGCGTGGGCGTCCTTACACAACATGAAAAAACAAACGATGTATGCTAACTGTTTCACGAATACGAAAACGGGATGGAGTTTGGAATTGTCTGGACAAACAATCAAGGAAGAAATCTCTCATTTCACTTCACTGCCGAAAATTAAAAAGGGGCTGAGCGAGAGACAGAAGCAGTCTTATAATCCATTATCTTTGTTATTGTATTATGTGAAGCTGCAATTCAACGGGGATCGAAGTGACGGGTACTTGAGCTAGCATGAAAAGAGGGAACTAATCAACATTATCGTTGGGCAATGGCGTAAATAAACAGTGATTTCATCATTGGATGTGGTTTAATCCTAATACAAGATCATTTCGAGCGTCGCTATAACTCGATCGAATCTTGTCCGACGTTACAGCGACGCTTCATCGATTCGAACGAGCGTCGCTGCAACGTCGCTGACTGCGGGCTCTATAACGTCAAGGTTACCGCACAGGGCGTTTCATTGTAGGGTCTGTTCTTTTCTTTGCCACGCTGGCCAGGTGGTATCAGTCGCTTCGCCACGCTGGCCAGGTGGTATCAGTCGCTTCGCCACGCTGGCCAGGTGGTATCAGTCGCTTCGCCACGCTGGCCAGGTGGTATCAGTCGCTTGTGAATGAATACAAATTATTTCACTGGAAAAATTAATTAGTGCACTGCTCTACACACGGTAATCTCTGTGTATCCCTTTTTAATTACAACATCAACTTCTTTATCCAAAAGACTTTGCGCAATCCAATGAAATCCTCAAGATATCCGGAAAATAACAAATAGGAGCTACACTGATTGCGGGGAAGCATTCGAAATCATCATAATTTTGATCAGTAAGTTTTTTATGATTGTTATTACACTACACGATAGGGTCGACAGAGAGTCGATGTGGAAGGCCCACCGACTCCATGGAGTATGACGGCGTAGGCTGAGATCGGTCCAGAGTTTCTGTGTGGCAGCAGAGCGTGTGCCTGAGTAGGGGGCGAAGACAGGGATCGGTTCCAATTGAAAGTGAGACTGAAACTTGTTCATGGGTGTAGGCAATGGGACCATTCCTATATGGTCGGAAATATATGGATTTCGTGGATATGCAATGATGGAATCAGTGCTACATCTAATAAATAACAATCTGTTCGTTGAACACATTGAGAGTCTTTGCCGAACCATCATCATATCCATGGCTCTATAGAACATAGTGCGATTACATCTGAAGCCATACCTCTCCCTTCAACTAATGGAACACAAAATAATACAAACATTATAATCGTAAATGCAAAAAATAAAAACCATAAAAACTTTCTAATAATGACATTTATGCAAGTATTATTTGGATGAAACTAATTCGTGTCTAAAATTCTCATACTAGACAATATTAAACAAAATGACATAGGAACCTTTCGTGGAACGTTCATTGCATGTTTCAACAGTGCGGTGGAGGGACCGCGTTTGACAATTGAAGTCAAATTAGGAGGGATTGCCTTGAAAAATTATGAAGGTATAATACTTGGAATGGGATGCGTTGACAAGAGGAATTTTTGTTCATATCTGACATTAGGCGAGTTTAAAGCTGATGCAAGTGGTAGTTGCCTATTGGCATGCAATAGTGTTGATTGTCCAAGGCCTGGGAAACCATCTCATTATTAGCTTTGTAAACTACGACCCCTCACACACAAAATGAATTTCTTCATAATTTGCGAGGGATATCGTCCATGACGGGAGTCTGTCTCGCAGGCATATACTGAAGCCTTGAACAACCAAGCAAGAAAAGGAAGAAGTAAAGTCTACCTGTTACCATAGCACCGGACAGACTTCTCTGAACTAAATATAATCATTACCAATTCATCATATATAATTGAATACCTCCAGGCAATGGGCACTGTGACCGTATCTGGGATACCCGTACAATGTTGTTGTCAGGATCATTAGTACGGCAATGGCATTGATTGAAATATGAAATGGCATCATAGTTCCTGAAGAGACCGAGCCACAAAAACATGAATCTACCTTAACTCACTTCTTGACGAGGTACTGTTGGCTTTCACAGCTAAGTAATTCTGGATTATGGACTATTTTGATCTACGGCTGGATTATGGATGTTGGGCTTTGAGGCTATGGGCTTCAAACTCTGCAGCTGGAATCTCAGTCAGCTCTGGTTTGAATCAGGAGACAACCTCGCGGCTTCACATATGTAGTTTTTTACCATGGTTCGACACTTGACCAAAATGATTCCAAACATTTAAATCAATTCTTCTTCGACCTTCATGAGACGGTGGGCATGAAATAACATTCTCAAAACAGTGCGAGTCCTATGTAACTTAACAGTGAATTCATCATTGAAAAAAACTTCCGTCCTTATCAGGATTCGAATCCCGCGTCGTAGGAATACCACTCCATTACTCTAGCCACATAGCCATCCAGCACAACAAAAATTGCGATTGAAGCTTTCGTGGGTATTTAACTGTTTAGGGTCGACTACCAATATCTCTGTTTGTCACTGTTATAGAGAGACAGCACAATAACCGTCTCTGTTTATCACTGTTATAGAGAGACATCACAATAACCGTCTCTGTTTATCACTGTTGTAGAGAGACAGCACAATAACCGTCTCTGTTTATCACTGTTATAGAGAGACAGCCCAATAACCGTCTCTGTTTATCACTGTTATAGAGAGACAGCAAAATAACCAATAACCGTCTCTGTTTATCACTGTTATAGAGAGACAGCACAATAACCGTCTCTGTTTATCACTGTTATAGAGAGACAGCCCAATAACCGTCTCTGTTTATCACTGTTATAGAGAGACAGCACAATAACCGTCTCTGTTTATCACTGTTATAGATAGACAGCACAATAACCGTCTATGTTTATCACTGTTATAGATAGACAGCCCAATAACTGTGCCCAAGTTGTTAGAAATTCAAACCCCGCGTCGCATTTTTTGAAGTCATTAACCCATTTTCTTCAGTAACAACAAAGTGGAGAAAGCAATGCTGAATGATGTTGAGAGATCCCATATTGAATTCATGGTCTGTCAGCATATCACTATCAGATTATCAAATGAATGGATCGCCATGCTAAAAAAAAATTAAACAGTGTCATTATATTCGCAGTTTTCCTCATTAACTTGAGTAGTTTCCATAATAATTTTATTGTTATTTATGGCGTGGTTAACGTACTCCTTACATAACTTCGTCAAAACATTATTTGGATGAGGCATTAGAAAAAAAAAGCTTGAGTGTGACTAGTCTACTGGCCAATAAATAAAGGAAGGCTTATCGAGGATTTTATATTTTATTGCAGAAAACTAATTTGTTATTGGATTTCGTATCACAAAATCAATAACACTAGTGGCTTCGTGGGAACTCCATTTAAGAACGAGTGGACAAACGGTAGATTTAATATAAAGTATTATACCATACACCATAAACTTCAAGAAATTATATCTCAATAACCATTAGTCTAATCGTCGTGATATTTTTAGTTCTATTATTTTCCCAGAATTACCATACAGCAAATTTTTTTAAACATGAGGAAACTTAGACTTTTTGTTTCCACATGAACAATAAAATTAGAGTTAATTCTCTTATAATTTTGAATTTTTTTTTTTAGTTCTGATGAAGCACTTTTTCAATTCCTTAAAGTGTTTTTTCGAATAAGTTCAATCGTAAATGGAGATACTAACTTCAGCTGGGACAGCCTTCATAATGTAATACGACCATGGAAATAGGTAGAATTTTGTTCGTTTCACAATAGCTTCAATGTTACGGTTGGTGACTAGCACTTCAAAACGAATATTTTTAGTTGTCGCAAATTTATTTACTTCAACTTACAACATTTAAGACACACCTCCGCGAGATAAAACTTCACTGTTTCTTTTCCCACCGAAAAAGTAAAAGAAAAATCATCTTCCTCAATTTTCGTTCGAATAGCAAAAATCAATCACACTTAGTGACTGATTTTGCCAATGGGATTGCTGGCTAGATTACCTCGACAGGGACGTAGCCCTCTCAGCCGCGCAGTGTTTCTTCGTCTATGATTGCGGTCCAGCCGCCCCGACCGAGGGTAACTGCTCCTACTGCATTAGCAAATGGAGCCTCGCCTCAAGCTTGGCCGGGTAATTGCTCTTCAGGGATCGCTGACACTGGTGCTGGTTACATCGACGGGCGGCAACAGGTGGCGGTGACTGCATTATCCCCACCGAGACAGCGAATTTCATTACAGAAGATTACCCTGTTCTGCTCGATCTGGTCTCTGGGAATACATATATAAACATCGGCATTCCATGAAATGGTAGCACCTAAATTTGTGGAAAAAGGGCTCCTTTTAGATCAGTTCGGATGTTGTGCTCCTCAGCAAAACATTTGTATGTTAATTGCAAAAGGCTTTCACTCAATACGAAAATAGAATATGCCTACATATCACCGGAAACGTAGGTTATAAATAAGCAACTATTGTCATCCTAATGATTGATGCTGAAGAACCAATTTCACCGTAAATAGACATAAAGTAGCAATCATGAACTGTTTTCATCTTGACATCTACTGGCGTGAATCGCAGAGAAAATGTCCATAAGCATAATATTCCAGCATACGATATTGAAGGATATTGGTTCAAGGGACAATTGTGATGGAGTAAAGTACAAGGAATTGTTCAGAGACCGTCCATTGTTCAAAACTGTTTATGATGGGAAACTCCGGAGTCAAACAAGCACACATGTTTGCGTGCCTCGGAGCTACCCGGCTTTCTGCTATCCCCCGAGATCTCTTTCGTCCCCAACCACGAAACTCTTTAATGGAGAACCAGTATGTTGTGAGGCTCTGGCTGGGTATCTCTACCCTATACCAGTTTGTGGTGTGATTGGATAAGGGGCTCCATCGCCACACCGTGTTGGAGCTGAGGCGATTCGGCTCCCGGTCTAGGCAGAGAGCCCAGCCTATCCGTAAATTAATGCTGGGGATCGACCAAACCAGTCTGAAAGTAGAACGGTTTCTTCATCACCTGAGTGATTTGACCATCCCCACGCGGCCCTTCAGTAATACCAACATAGCCTGGGAACGGGCCTTCTCATCTGTGCCTTCGGTGACTGCGCGCTCGACACGGTCGTGTATGCCATGGCGTTGCGCACAGCCATTGTCCTCGGTAGGCTCAATCATAGTTTTACGTCGGTGCGTGATCTGAGGGGCGTCTGCGAGACGGCATCAAGTTTCCCATTGGTGAAGCTGTAATGTAGTGTCAGCATCGATCGTAACATTCCCAACATTTTCATGACGATGCGTATCGAGGCGTTCGTGCTGTGCACCAGAGATGGTTCTTTCTCCTTCAATGGGAATAGGGCAAATCAATAACAAAGCAACTGAATCAGGTCATAGCTTCCATAACCAAAGCTCACCCTGGTCACAGAACAGTTTGCTTCACCAGTGTTTGAAATATTAAGCAGTGTTCAAGGTCTGAACAGCATCGGTAGGAATACTCAGGACGAGTCATGCGAGCCGCCGTGGTCAGGTGAAGCCGTCCCTTACCCTGACTTTGCCCCTTTGACAGGTTCTGCTTGTATACTTGTCTAATAGCCCCATTATGCTGAGTGAGGCTGACTTAAGCGTTGTCGACAAGTTGTCGAGGTCAGGAGATGGTGTCGACGTATCCACTAACAATTACCCATGGGAGGAGTCTGTTCCAAACAACACACATTTTGTTAGAAATGAAGCCTCCACTGACACTTGAGTTGGACCTCACCGGAGACGTTTCAACCCGTTGTTTCAAGCTTAGATCTTCTTCAACATTTAGAGGTTGCTTTAGTCAACATTGTTGAACCCTTTAAGAGTTTCAAAGACCTATTTCAGTTTCAGTTGTATTTTGAGCCTATTATTTCATTTGGTGAAAAGTTTTAGTTCGTATTGCCTCCTGTGGTAACCTAAAATTCTGAGGGTTGGAATTATCTCGCTTGCACTCTCTTCTACCTTTCATCATTCCTACTCATTGGGACGGACTAGCTTTAGAATCTAAATCAAGAGTTGTCTTTGGTTTCGATTCTCCGCGGTATGATAAGGCAGCTAAAAGAACATGGGTGGCATTTCTCTACGTGAAAATATTATTTCATCAATGAAAGTTAATAGAATCCCATGTTGTAATAATTATTCAAGCGTCATTTGTTAAAAAAATAGGAGTGAATGATATTCTTATGCATGATCATTTGGCATTACCGAGAAGAAAATTTGATTTATGGTAAATTTTCGCATAAATATGTTCGATTACCTTCATGTCCATTAATGAATACATTCCGGAGAGTGCACTAACATACCAGAATATTTTTCACTTCTCTGCCAAATCTTGAAGCGCTGTTAATAAAATCAATATCTCAAATATGTAAATAACTTCGTCAAATCAGAAAGAAACGTCGACAAGGATGTCAGTAGCAACGGTATCTGCGATTATCTTTGACTGGAGCATTACCGAATGATGTGCATTCAAACAGATACACGATCGATCAATCATATTTAATGAAGATAATATATCGTTTCCTATGATTACATCATTGTTTTGTTATTAAAGCATCTTCCCAAAATTATAGGGACTCGCATCTACAGGCTCTCACAAAAGTTATTACAACATTCTTTCATTCGCCAATTTATGACGTGAATCAATCATTATTCATGGGGCACGATGCTATGTTTATCCAATTCTGATCAGGGATGAGCAGTTCACAATCCAGAGGCATTGTGTTCCAGCGTTATGGGACCTGAACGAAACTCGTATAACTTGAAAAGTTTTATTCGTCGAAAAAAAATATCCACTATTGAAAACAGAAGAAACATAGATTCAAAGTAAACATCTGAATTCATGATACATCAATTAGGATATGAATCAAGTCACGGTTTGTTAGCGTTTGGCGTGGCTTAACTTCCCGTGGAATTATTGGTCCATATCTTTTCTAGGATGAACAAAACAACGTCGTGATTGTTGATGGTGAAAGATATGGTAAGCTTTTTATATCAAAAAGTTAATAAGTTGGGTGACGGTTTTTGGTTTCAACAGGATAGAGCACCATGACACACGGCAAGATTATCCATGTCTTCATTAGAGATCCAGTTTCCGCCGAAATTGATTTCCAGATCCGGTGATGTTGAATGGCCTGCTCGATCGCCTGATCTTTCACCCCCTGACTCCTTTTTGTGGGGATATTTGAAAAAAAATTGTAACAAAACAAACCAAGAACAAACACGATCTTAAACAGAACATAACTCAAGAAATTGGTTTAATCACACCTCAAACATTAGCCAAGGTGATGCATAACATGGTCACGAGAGTAGATGAATGTTTAAGACTAGATGGAGATCATCTGAACGGAATATTCTCTAAGAACTAATCTAGTTAAGTCCTTTATTTCTTCTCTTTTCAAGGTTGTATTTGTTTTAATTCGACAAATAAAACTTTTCGAGTTATACGAGTTTATTTCAGGTCCCGTAACGCTGGAACGCCCTGTAGGAGCGTGTGTCAATCCTATTCGAGTAAAGCCAGGCTGCAATGAGCTGCCAAACTTTAATTTGAAGAGCAATTCACCAGAGCCTCAGGCACCAAGACCCACTCTGTTATTTGTCAGCGTCTACAAAGTAGCATCAAGTGAAACAGATGATTTAGTTTGCCTTCCTCCAAGATCAATAGGAAACACAAGAAAGACTGTGTTGGGAGAACAGCGCTTGTCACATTGTGGGACGATCTTTGAAGAACAAATAGCAATATATTAATAAATTAAAGTATGTTTAATTTCAAAATTCGTCGTCTTGCTTGTTGAATAATTTTATGTTAATACACATTCTTTGGTTAACAGAAACGAAAAAATCTGAAACTTTAACGAAACAACAAATATTTTTTCCTCAACAAAATAATTAAATAGTTTATGACAGGAGATGTTCTAATTTTTTTCTGCTACCTTATATAAACGACATATAAAGTTAGAGGCCTGCTAAAAAGAGCGTTAATCGTTTTTGCTTTGGTGCTCTGAATAAGTGAGTGATGATCAAAGTGAGTAATTTCGTTGAAAGTTATTCAATGGGATGCGTACAGCAATAGCGGGTCCAGCGAGTTAAATGTGAACGCTCTTCAAAGTACTGCTTTGAGGATAAATTTACAGCCCGGATGACCCTTTGGCGTAGATTACATGATGTCAAGCTTAAAATATTAGTAACCATACACCAAAGCAAGTGTACCCCCTGCGTGGCGGGTGTTGTAAAGGCGGTCTTAATATCTGCGCACCCAAAAAGTGACATATGATATGTGGTTCGAAGATTTGAAGGTGATGGTCTGATGTTTGGGAAGCCGGAAATTGCATCCGATGGATAACCTTAGTCAAGGATTAGGAGAAAAGCCTTTTGGGTTAAAAAACAGCCCCCACAACATAAGAAGAGGGCGGGGGACGCCTCCCCCCTTGAATTGAACTGTCACGACGGTCTAAGCCCAGCTCACCTAATATATTGGGAGTGAACAACGTTGCACGCGTCCTTCGTGAACTAGTGTACATACGATGCTCCTGAATGGAAGGCAATATACGAGCCCGACCGACGTATCTGGGACGCAATCAAGGACGCTGCATCATCAACCACACTGTTGAGTAACGTTCTATACCTGTATCACGTGTGTGAACTGGTCGTTCAAATAAAAGTGTGTTGCAGTATTGCAGTATTCACACAGACTGTATATTGGGTAGGC
>SDVV010027090.1:0-12156 GCA_016164225.1 Gammarus roeselii | reverse complement strand
ATCTCTTACCTTTGATCTCTTACCTTTGCAGCCCCCTCCAGCAGGACCACATCAAGTGGGGAGCAGCAGAGCCGGGGGAGGCCAGCACAGCCATACGCCCCAGAATGCTGCTGAGAACAGCAACGTTAACACAGGTATAGGAACTGGAATTAGTGCGCACTATTGGCTATCACATGAACCATCCGCATGCATGACAGAAACAAAAACAAAAAAATATATAAAAATAAATTTCAGAACAGCACACTGTACAACAAAGAAGCAACACATCAGGACAGGCACAAACACACACCCACACACACACACAAACACGCACCACAACCCACCACTCTAGCACCACAGCAAAAAGCAGACAAATCCAAAGCCAGGACGCCAACACGCTGCAGAAGAACCCCAAACTAAACAAACTCAAACAGAGTATCACCCAAAAACTCGGCAAGCAACCTCTTGAATGCAGCCAGAGATTATGCCTCAAATAATACTAAATCTAATGCATAACTGTAAATTGAACATTTATCTGCAACAAACTATCAAAGTTTCATGGTGACTTCACCCAATTAGAAGGCACGCCGCATCTGGGTTCAACTGCCACTGATCATTTCCTATTTGTGGCAACTAGGCTCTTGAAGACTATTGGTTTGTTTGTCAAATACTAGGAGTATAAGCACGCCGGGACTTATAAGTGATAATAAAATACCTCCCTAGTTGGGTCTTGGATTACCAGTTTATATATTGATGAAACTGTTAGCTTCCAATTCAAAACTTGTTCAAATAAGTATGTCACCTTTGTCTCTAACCTTTGCAGCCCTGTCAACAGTGCAAGCAGGCATGGGAGGCAGTATACCTTGGTGCACCAGCACTCAAAAAAACATGGGACAAAAACTGCAGCAGGTCAAAGAAAAACAAGGCCAAAGTAAAGAATGCCCACATGTGCCAAAATCTGGAGCTCTCTTAAAGAGAGCAGTCAAACACAAATCTACAGAACAATTAAAAATCTTTCAACGCTTCACCAGGTCCGAACGCACCAACCTCCCTTGGACAGAAATCTGCAAAGCTCTGAGCCTCTCACCATGGTCTAGATCACCCAACCCATCAATCTCTCTGGTCCACCATCTCTGCACAGACTCCAACAGTCTCCAATCCCCAAATATCTCACATTCCCCACACACGAGCAATAGTCCAAGATGGGAAACGGACATATAATGGTTGAGATCTGACAAATAATGGTTGAGACTCCTCTGAGAGGGCAATAAAGTTTGAATAATTCGATTCAGCAGGAGTATAGCACTTAGTTGGTAGCTATCCATTTTGTATGAATAATGGATGTCACAACGCATAAGTATCAAATTGCATTCTTGCTCAATCACCAGACCAAAGGACCACCATATGGTAGAGGCAGCATGGCAACCTCACACGTCAAAGTTATCTAGCAGACTCTCACAGCAGTGATTCAATGAAACGTAGCAGGAGTAAGCAGTAAAGTAAATCAGTTAGTGTGCTGACCAACCATTGTATGTTTTTATAAAAAATTGATTGCTATTGACTGGTCAACCAATGTTTTCTTATTGGAGGTGTGTAGTCTGTTGGAGCTTAGCCCATTGTTTGATTGCTTTTGGCTAACTTGGCTATGAATTTGTTCCTCTGCAGTACATTTTGAATTTTGTCTTGCAAAAATCTAATCCATTTTTCCACACATTGAGACATATGTTGCATCACTGTTAGTATGAAATTTTTACACAATCAACATAGTAGTTGATGTCTGAAATTTCAACACACAATCCTTCGGGTGGATATTACATTAAAAATTTCAAGGCAGAGATTATGGCGGATACAAATTTGGAAATTTCATCTCAATCAGTCTGACCTCTGTATGCAGCAAGAGTTTGGAAAGAATTGTTGTTTCCGGTCTGATCAAGTTTTTTGAGGGCAATGAGATTTTCTCACCACACAAGTTTATAATCCAGAAATTTTGGTCTACTGGGGATCAGCTTCTCTTGGCTTATTTGGATGTTTTGGACTGGGTGGATGACAGCTTTGTTGTGGATGATGTGCTGCTTGCTTTTTTAAAGACATTTGATGTGGTTTTGCATGATGTGTTGATTCCCAAGCTGAGGGAGGTAGAAGTTGGGCCAGTTTTGCTTGGCTGGTTTTGTTCATTCTTGACTGGTCGTATTTTGACCAGTTAAAAATATAGTGTAGCATAACCCTCAAGTTGAACTGTCAACAAAGAAGGCTGTAGAGTGTTCTACTGGCGTTGGTCCTGCTGGCCACCTCCAGAGCCAATGAGGGAACTCTCTCACCTAGGCATGATGGCTTCTCGTGTCAAATCTAAGAACAAGCTTGAAGATGAGAAGAGGAAGATTGAACAAGAAGCAGCTGCCTAGGACTCCATGGGTCCACTAGAAAAATGTGAGCCTGCACTGCTGGGAGGAGGGGGACCATTCTGACAAGTTTGCTGGCGGGGGTAAGCATTTTGGACGGGTGGCTAATTCTGATGAGCTTAGCAATTCTCTGATTGTGATGAGAGCAAAAGTTACTAATTGTTTTACCCCGGGCATCCTTTTCAAGAAGGGATCCTTTGTAGAAGTCCTGGATGAGAAGGAGAACTAATTTTTTAAATCACAGATTGAAGCAGTGGACTGGAATAAGTTGTAGGTTTTTGTTCATTTTGTGGGCTTCAACAAGTGGTTTGACAAGGAGCTACCAATGAACTCCTAACTGATCTGCCTTTGGGCATCCAACTCTGCTAGTGCTGCCAGTACCACTGAACCGGTGCTTCAGCATGCATCCTTGCCCCTCCCTCTCCAAATGGAGGCTGGCAGCAGCTTCTTGGAGGAGGGACCTGATTGCAACTCATTGGAGGAAGGATCTCCAGCCAGGCAAACAGCAGCAGAGGAGCATGAGCAAGAGGAAGACAAAATTCAGCAAGAGGAGGAACCAACACAATAGTCACCTTGCCTTGCCCTCAATGACTGCCTTGATTTTGGTGCTTCCGGGGTGCTTGGTGGGCAGGTGGTTGCTGGTGTTTGGGGCACCAGTTTTGCAACGGATGAGGCTGGTGATGACGCGGATAATTAAAAGGAACTTTGTGCTTTTGGTGGATGTTGCTTGATTGTGAAGTCTATTGAATGTCATGACTGTCGTGTTTTTTTTCACCGAGTCTCAGAGTGCGTGGGTCTGAAGAGAAGTGTGAGCTGGGTTTAGTGAGTGGGTCTGAAGAGAAGGAAACGGGAAATGTGTTGCGTGGGATTATTCACCCATATCAGTGAATGCAAGCTGGGTTTCCAGATTGCACAATTGAGCACAGGGTTGAGAACATTATGTGCGTTTTCATTGCTGAATATTAGGAACCAAATCAGCCGTGCAACTCAGAAGCTGAGATTGGCTCATCTAGACTTTGCGTGCGCTAGCAAAGTATATTTGTTGAGTTACGTGCACTACTTCAACATGATACTGGCAAATATATACACAGCCGAGAGCTAGAGGTGAGTATGCCGCGCAATGGACTGCATAATTAATTTGTGTACAGTTTGAGATGACCGCACATAAACGCAAACGTCTTTCACCAACCAGGCATCCTAATAATCGGAATGTACCATATATACAATACTCTTTTCTTTATTGTTATATGAATCATAATTAACAATCATTGTCGGTTTTTATTAAAAATTGCCATCACTAACAACATCGTTTACATATCTCCCGACCACACGCGCAACGACGGTAATGCGTAATTTTGCATTTTCACTCTGCTGTGTTCCGTGAATGGTGCAGCAAAGTTGTTTACCAAAACCTGTGTGACGTTGGTGTTCATTTTCATCTATTGTCAAAATGCAGTTACCTATGTTAAATTGATGTTCAAATCATGCACAGAGTAATTAAATATTGCAATTGAGCTATTGATGCATCCATACTAAACACTGATGCACTCTATCTTAACTAATATTACACATTGTTTTGTAAATTGCTAATTTCTTGTTCTACCGCCAAAATATGCGATATTGGTCTTAGTTTGTTTCTCTAATCAACAGCTGACGATCGTCGATCTGGCCTGTAAGGTCAAAGAAATTAGCTAGTAGTTCTTCAATGATGGTGATGTGCAGTGGTTAGGAATTTTGGGTGTCAGCTTGAATTGATATGCTTTGGAGGAAAATGTGTGCATAAAATTGTAGCGGAATAAATTGTTTGAAGATTTGTTCACGTGCAATGTACTGTTTCAGCGTGCAATATTCTGGAAAGGTGCCTTCATGTGCGCTTCATCTAAAGATTTCATGTGCGCATCAAATATTTCTTATCAATGTTTGCGTGCGCTGCCCGCCGAATTATGTAAACTGGCTGGGTTTTGACGGTCAAAAACTGCTGGCAACCAGAAATTATGTGCTGGGCACAGCCAGAGCTTCAGGCAATGCTGGTGGCTTGTGGAGGCCTGGCGGTGCCAGAAGGGGCGCCGCCGGAGATCTCGCCGCCTCCCCCTATCTTTTGCAGTCTGCCATCTAGGTACTCACTGTATATATGTTTGCCAGTATCTCGCAACAGTAGAGGGTGTAACTCTGCAAGCGCAAGCATAGGTCTTGATATGTCAATCTCACCTTTTGATGTGCATGTCTGGTTTGATTTTCAATACTCAGTGATAAAAATGCATGTAATGTACTCAACCCCGTATTCAGTGATGAAAACGCACATAATGTTCTCAGCCCCATGCCCAATTGTGCAATCTGGAGTTGGATACAATGGGGTACTCAATGTATAATTAATAACACATATGTTTTCCCTGCGGGTTAGAAATATTTACTATAGAATAATATGTATGTTTGCCCCGCACAATTATTTAACATCGCAAGTCAAAAATATGTGCTTCTATGTTTGGTTGGGTTAGGAGGGTCCAACAATATGCTCGGAATGTAGTCAGCAAATATATCCATCTGCAGGCACAATAGCAACACAAAGCCACTACCCCACCATATCAAACTGCACCAGGGACCAGGATGGGCAACACAGTACACATTTTGATTTTGTAGCATACTCCAATTCTCTCTACTCTGTCATGTAGACATTACAGCAGATATTTAATAAAGGGTCCTGCCTCCACCAGAGTTCTGACATCAAGAAGTTAAGCAAAAGATGTTACACTAGTTTCCATAGTTGGACTATATCACAGACTTTACTACAATCTTGTATCCCAGGACCCATTCTACCAGCAGGTCCTGGAGAACAATGCCAAGCTCACCATCCTTGCCGTGACGAGCCCAACAAACCACCTAAATAACTAAGCATGGGAGTGTATTTGCCCTAAGTAACTCATTTTGGCACTGTCTGGTGAGCAGAATCCTAACTGGTCTATTTCCATCTAATAATATTTTGAACATGTTACTTACAGTCATAATCAGTTCGAATGGATGTTTATACACCCGAACGGGGGACTGATAACTTTGCACCATTGTGAAGGTAAAAAAAATGAGTTGAAATTAAAAGCTAGTTAAAATTCATGTCAAGAAAACATGATCAGCTGATGATACATGCTACACAGAAGCCTTCCGAATTACACCTGAAGGGAATATCAAACAAAATATCACGGACAGAGTTGACACTTTCTTCAGAAAACTCCCTAAAATTCCAAATCATCTAGTCGGTGATTATATTTTGAGGTATAAGCACCTACATTTATACAGTGCTAGTTCGCATTAGGAAATAAAGGAATATGTGGTATGTTGTGACTGAAAATCAGGTAACGATTTAATATACGACTTGTGAGATATTATAGAATAAATTAGGACATTAGTGACTTCACGTCAGTATATTCAAAATACTTATTGACATGGTAATGAACTTCAATATTATTCGTTGAATCGTTGTTTACAGTGGGGCGTAGCAAAATATGTTTCCATAAGCCTTTCCTGGGCCAACATGAACACTACGTCCCCGTGGAATAACCTTCCCCGCAAAAAAAAATCAGAGAAAGCTAGTTGTTTGGGATTATCATTGTGTCGCATAGCCGTCTTTCCCCAAAAATATCTTGCAACTCAATGTAGCCACAATTGGAAGCTGTTTTAAAGACCTCACTGACATCAGCAGAGCTCCTGAATACATATCATGAGTTTTTTCTCGTATGGTGCCGAAGCCCGACGTCACTGCAATCTTTGAACGAGTAGGTGTCAACCGTTGCCTCACGTTACCATAGCAATCATTTCTAAACAATTTTCTCAAAACATTTGTGAAGTGCTTGTTCCCTAGTCCCACACAAACATTTTGGGTATTATAATGTGATACATATTTCTGGCAATGAGATTTTGAATTCCTGCAGAAGAGATTTTGGTTCTCTATTCCCATGTGCTCGTCAATATTAAGGGCTTTTGGTTAGGAATGAAATTGCATGTCGTGAAACATATATGCATATGCGTGTTACTTTTCAAGTTATCTCATATTTCATGTTAGCCCCCCAAGACGACTAACCAGATGCCCCACAGATGGCGAGACTTCTTCATGGAATGTACTCATGCGGTGCAATCAGCTATAACCGCTGCTCGTGCTTTGAGAACGAAATGTTCAAATCCGTACAGTTGCAAAATCCTTAACTGTTTTCGCTAACATGTAGCGTCCACTCATAGAAACCGTCCTTAATCAATGTACTGTTAATTGCCTTTTGGATATTACCGGCTAAAAGTCAAGATAATTTTTACACATGATAAACAGTAAAATGCATCACCTAATTTGCATTTGTGGACTATGTCACATCAGAATCTGAATGGTGTGTTTAGGCCAGTTCTAACAAAGCAACAGTCTTGCTACTTTCCCCTTCAAATCCCAGTGTGAGGGACAACCAGCTCAAAGCCTATCTTTAGCTCACGGGAGGTTGACAGAGGCTGCCAGATGACCAATACTTCATCATCTTAAAAAAAAACATTGTACGTAAATATTCAACCTCAGGCTCCAGACACCGCCCTCTAGTGGCGGAGAGAGACTGTCGTCCCGTCGAGGTGCCTCGACAGCGTCTGAGACTGCTTTAAAGACTACACTACGTCTGATGAGTGAAGATGACTCGCGTATTCCGATATTTGCAGCAGTTGACATTGATAAAGTTCCCTCTGTTGACTTGAGAAATATTGATGTAGCTCATATTAGTGCCCAAACCCGTGACGTCAGAATCGAAATGTCGTCTCATACTGAAGCAATTAAGAAGATTCAACAGACACTAGATGAGGTACTAAGCCTTGCCAAAGTCCCTCGTAGTTGTGACCGCAATGCTGATAGGATATCAAAGATGGAAATGTGTATTGCAACAATGCTTGCCGAGAAAAAATCGTCCAGTATCTTAGGAGGTATCCATAAACCGATGGCAACTGAATGCCTTCAGAGTGGTTGTGCGTTTGGCAAAGCCGTATCTGCCGTGCCTCAAGACAAGTCAGCGCGGCGCGCTATGATACCGCGACCAGCTGTTCAACCGGCCTCACCACCATCAACGCAACAATCACTGATACCACAACCACAGACTCAGTTGCCTACTCTCTCGTTCTCGCGAGCACAATCACCATCATTGACACCACTAAGCCCCCCACCGCCACCATCACCACCGACATCACGCCCACGTAAAACCTAATACAGTGACATGGTACGACAGAAAATATCTTCACAAAGTCGCGACTTAAGCAATAAAGATGATGAGCAAACGTTGCCGAGCAATCAGGAGGGATTCACGGATGTGTCGGCAATTAGGAAGAAAAAATTGTCGATTAAGAACTCTAACGTGAAGATAGGTAATGGGCGTATTCTTCGGGAGATTCTCGGGACTAATGGCACTGCGAAACTCTTCGTGTCACTACCGTATCCTGGAAGTAGGTTCCCTCTAAAAAGAATGAAGGAACGTGTAAAGCAGCATCCTGGCAAAGATACATCGTTCAAGTGCAAGAAACGTCTAAGCACAAGAGGAAACACGTCACCCTCTGAGATATATGGAGAAGCAAATCTACTGGAGTTCGTGCTCTTTGACAAGAACATTTGAGAAGAGAGAACCTGTCTACAGCTTGTCAAGACCAACGTTCGCTTACCAAAAGACTTCGACCTGACAGATGAACAAAGCGAAGCAGATGTTAGAGAACGGATTAGGGAGATACAGGTAAAGAGTAAGAGGCGCGTAAGGGACCCAGTGCAGGGCACGGCAGCTATATAATGGAGGTCAATAACGGTAGCAGAACAGAAGTTCGAATCGCCTCTCTGAATTGTTTTGGCTTAGCGGGAAATTATGAAGCCAATGTCGCAGACCTCTGCAGAACAACTCAGTTAGTAACTTTGCAGGAGACGTGGCTTTTTCGTGGTGACTATTTTTCGGGTTACTAGGTTAATGAGGTCAAAAGACTAGTTCGAAATAAATTAGTTTTGATGTTTTATATAATGGTAGCTACATAGCTATATGCATTCAAGCGGTAATTACAATTGCATGGTACCATTTCGCTTATATATTTGATAATGAATGAAAGAACATATCGGTCACACTGTCAGTGTATCGCATTATTTTCAAGATTGTGCCGAAGCTACAATGGCGTTTCAGTCTCAGATACACTATATCATTTTCAAGGATTGGCAAAAAGAGAATAGGAAGGGAATGAATGAGAAGGCAATTGATTTGCCCCATGAATTGATAAATGAATTATAGTTGTACAATGCAAGACAAGCGAATTGGCAACGGAGAACTTAGCTAATTATAGTGGTTTCCGCAAGAGACTGGGACTGGAAAACAATGCTCGTGGGGCACCATCGTTTGGGCTGCCCCGGCTTGGTTTTGAGCCTGGTGTCAAGAAAGAGGCCTGCTGCCGGGATGACTGCGATAGCTGGATCCAGGGTATGTTGTGGCGTTCATGGTAAGAACCGTTTCTTTTGACTCTTGGTCCTATAAACTCCCATTGTAGGTGCTCCCCGGGTAGCCTGGCTGGGCCTCCCGGGTCCGGGCTGTGGAATAATTCCTTTTGTTACATGGAGTAAGGTCTCTTTGTTAAGACCTTTATGATCACCCACTAAAGTCGCAGGCAACAATTTGTGCCTTTAATTAAATGGAAAGTTTGGGCTCAGTCTGGTACCCACAAGCCTTGTTAAGTAGCCAGCATAAATTGTAATTGAAGTTAAAGAATGGAGGAACTGGCTCCGTCGAGTGGTAATGACTCACTATATTTTAGAATTGGCTGTTATGAAATAAAATTCTTGAATGGAATTCCAATTTTGTCAATTATAACACTGCACATGAAATATATGTGGAATTATGATTCAGCAGGGTTCATAGGGAACATATACCTGCTGAAATTCTTTCTAGCTGACATATAATACAGTCAGGCTTGGCTTCCACATGGTTTGACATTATTCATCTTACAAAATGAAAATGGGGGATTATATTATGTTTAGCTAGCTTTAAGCATGAAACTAGGAAAGGGCATTAATAATCTAAGGTTTCGTTCAGATATTCCTTTGTTGTCTAGCTATATTACAATATTTACAAAATCCAAAATCAGGCATCACTTCCAGCCTGGTGCTGTATACCGGCGGACCAGTACACATATTGTCACTGTTAGATCATTCCTAAATAACTTATCACTATATTTATATACATATTCTAGGCCCTCCTAAATGCTTAGAAAGAAGCTGTTAATGAAACTATAATATACACTAAAAAACTTACCCAGAATTGGCAGGCGGACTCACTGAACCACGCACTAAGAATATTATCGAATGAGTGAATTGGTTCAATGCCTTGCTGCAGACTTACTCGATGTTGCCGCTAGCAGAATAGTTTAAACTAGTGGTCTGAAGCTTACATTTTAGATATGTCGAGCCCATGATTCGGTCTATTTGAATGAGCACCATGAACAAGAGAATGCTTACCTTTTTATTTTAATACCAATTGTAGGGACACTTGTCCTCTACAACTTCATCCCTGGCAGCTTAATATACCGTCCTCTCTGGGAGAAAAAATAGCTTCATTCTCAATTTTCTCTGTCGATGAGACAAGAGAAATCAGGGTGGGGAGGCCACATGGAGGTTGGACATTCATTTGGCAACAATCTCTGAGCCCACATATAAAAATTAGGCAATACGATTTCAATAGAATCCTGGGTCTGAGAGTTACAATTAACTAGACTTTTGTGCTGTTCTTAAATGTTTACTTCTCTGTCGACTCCGGTGAAAATCTGGAGGAATATCTCAGATGCATGGGTGTTCTTTGGGGTATATTGGAGAGTAGGGAAGAGCAACTAGTGTGTATTTTAGGAGATTTTAATGCCTCACCACACACAAAAAGGTTCATCGAGATTGAAGAACTATTTGCTGAACATAATGTTGCATTTCAGGACACAAGGCTGCTGCCACCGGACACGTACACGCATGTGAATCACGGATCTCTTCCCACCTCATGTATCGATCATATTGCTTTGTCCTCGCTGTTATTAGATGCAACAATTTCCTGTCACTTGCTGCCCGATGTTGCCTACTCGGATCACCGTGTTTTAGGGGTAACTTTGAGTGTAGAGGAAATGCAGACTCCTAGACAACCTAACTCTCGCGAGGTTAGGACGATTGATTGGAATTTTGATAATAAAAGACTACTGGACAGATTCTATGCTGAGCTCGATGTCTTTCTTGCAAATATTCCTGATAGGTTTCTCAGAGTGAATGAAGGTGTTGATAACGGAAGATTGAAGAATCTGTATGGCTGCACGAGGCAGTGTATATTAATTGCAGGGCGGCGTGTTTTTGGCAGTAGAAAACCGAGCAAATATAACGTCCCAGGTTGGAATGAACGAGCACGAAAACTGAATTATGCTGTACAAGACGCAGTATTTAATTGGAATATTGCTGGAAGGCCTCGGGGAGGTCAATTTGCGGTAGCAATGAGGATAGCAAAGTCACGGTTTCTTAGAGAACTCGCATTTTTGAAAGAGAACGAGCAACAGTTGCGTGCGCAGGCTCTTCTAGCAAAATTGCGAGAAGGTAAATGTAAAGATTTCTGGAAAGAAATTCGGTCACTTAATACTAAAAAGGAAGCACTTCCACTCGCGGTGGCGGGCGTAACTGGGGAAGCAAGCATTGCAAGGGTCTGGGGGGAGCATTTCCAGCACATTGCTAATTCTGTTGACACAGAAGAGAACAGAGGTTGGGTGCAAAACGCCCTCGATAATGTTCCTGCTGTTAACGAAATGGTTTCGGTAGCAGAGATTAGGAGTATTGTTAGAGGCCTCAAAAATAACAAAACTGTTGTAAATGACGACATACCGAGTGAAGTGTTCAAGAATGCTTCCCAAAGACTGACTGCAGTGCTTGCTCTCTTCCTTTCGGGCTGCATTCATGTCAAGGAGCTACCAAGAGAGGTAATGCATGTAACTGTGATTCCTCTTCTAAAATGTAAAACCAAGGACCCTTCTGATATAAATAATTATCACCCCATTGCTATTGCCACCTCAATTTCCAAGGTTCTTGAGCAGGTTATTCTTGCAAGATTGCAAACATTTCTGTCTACCGCAAACAGTCAGTTTGGATTGAAAGAGGGCCATGGGAAATGGCGATATTCGCATTGAAACAAACTGCTCAGTATTACAGATGTAGAAACTTGCCTGTTTTTCTGTGTATTTTAGACGCGAAGAAAGCTTTCGATAGAGTAAACCATTAGACTTTGTTCAGAAAGTTAATTGAGAGAGGAGCCCCTCTTCATATTGTGCACTTGCTTGTATTTTGGTACAGGGAACAGGAATTTTTGGTGCGATGGGGTAGTTCGAAATCGGCCACTTATCATTGTAAAAACGGAATTAGGCAGGGAGGTCAGCTATTGCCACTGTTGTATAACGTGTACACTGATGAGTTGAATTATCTTCTAAGTAGAGAAAACCAAGGGTGTCATGTCGCCAACTGTTGTGTTAACAATCTTAGTTAAGCAGATGATATAGTGTTGTTAGCACCGACTCTCTCAGCATTGCAAAAGCTTCTTGATATCTGTAATAAATTTGCTGAACCTCATGGTATTGTACACAACACTGCAAAAACTGTATGTATGTTAGCTAGACCGAAGGGTCCTAGTTACTACCTATCGACTGAGATAAAACTAGGCGGTGTTGCACTGGATTATGTGGATGAATTTCAATATCTAGGGCACATCATCACAGCAGATTGCACTGATGACAAGGATGT
>SDVV010027089.1:0-12157 GCA_016164225.1 Gammarus roeselii | reverse complement strand
ATGATCGAATCAAATTACGAGTGCATTCTCAAAAATTAGCACAATATCCCATGTATGATATCCATTGAAATTAATAAGGTTTTTCATATATCAAGCTCAAGTTCTAATAAAAATTCGTACTTATTATGCCTTATATGAGTAATATTACTATAATACCACATATTATGCCTCATAGTAGTTCTCTTTCAATAATACCGTTTCTCTACCCTCAGCGCCGAGAGAGCCGTCCCCCGATCACTGGTGGCTATCATCTAACCTCCCATTCCTCCCTCCTTACCGCCGGGAGAACTGTCCCCCGATCACTGGTGGCTATCATCTAACCTCCCATTCCTCCCTCCTTACCGCCGGGAGAACTGTCCCCCGATCACTGGTGGCTATCATCTAACCTCCCATTCCTCCCTCCTTACCGCCGGGAGAACTGTCCCCCGATCACTGGTGGCTATCATCTAACCTCCCATTCCTCCCTCCTTACCGCCGGGAGAACTGTCCCCCGATCACTGGTGGCTATCATCTAACCTCCCATTCCTCCCTCCTTACCGCCGGGAGAACTGTCCCCCGATCACTGGTGGCTATCATCTAACCTCCCATTCCTCCCTCCTTACCGCCAGGAGAACTGTCTCCCGATCACTGGTGGCTATCATCTAACCTCCCATTTCTCCCTCCTTACCGCCGGGAGAACTGTCCCCCGATCACTGGTGGCTATCATCTAACCTCCCATTCCTCCCTCCTTACCGCCGGGAGAACTGTCCTCCAAGCACTGTGGCTGGTATCTAACTATCTCTTTCTCCCCCTTCAGCGCCAGTGGAACTGTGCCCCAGGCACTCTTGACCTGTCGTCTTACCTCCCTTCCTGTACCCTCAGCGCCGGAGCAGCTGTTCCCCAGGCACTGTTGACCTGTCGTCTTACCTCCTTTCCAGTATCCTCAACGCTGGAGCAGCTGTCCCACAAGTACTAGTAACCAGTCATCTAACCTCTTTTCCATCCCCCTCAGCGCCGGGAGAACTGTCCCCCAAGCACTGGTGGCTGGTTGGGCTAGTGTTCCTGGTGGCCGTGACCGCGGGGGTGGGGGTAGGTGTGCCCCTTGCCCTCCGGGGAGACCCATCACACGCCCTCGCCAAGAGAATGGCCACCGCCCGCAGCATCCTCACTGACGCCCCCCTCATAGACGGGTAGGTGGTCAGGTGATTGGGAGCTGCATGGTCGGGACTTAGTATTTATCAGAGTTTCGTACCTTTCAATTAGTTGTGCAAAATGCAATGCAACGCTCACGATGAATTGGTAATGGTCGACCTCATCGAGATTCGATGCTCCACGATGAGTGAGTTATTGAGAGATCCACGAAAGAAACGAAATTTGAAGCCTCTTGATTAGTGGATCATTGAGGTGGCCTAACTAGAGGTATTGTAATCAATGTGATGGATGCTCGAAATAAGTTAGAGAAAGTTGAAAACAAAGGATTGGGGATCAGACTGGTGACTTGATGGTAGTTGTACAACGAAAGCTGAGCAGGGAAGATATGATAACTTGTGCAGGTATGAAGCACCATCCTGAATGATGAATACCTCGGTTCGGTTGACGCCCTAGGATAGTGAATGGGTGCGCCGGGATGGTAGGCGGCCCACAGCGTTAGGTGTTATATGATGGTAGGTGGTCAAGTGCGGTTTGATTCCTTATCATAACAAGGGCCTCATTGTGGTAGCTGCCGGATGATGGGAGGCACTGTATTGGGATAGGTGCCTCGGGATGGTTGGAAACAAACTCGACGAGTTTGTTTGATTCCCCAAAGTAATTTAATTCAACATTCGATTGTATATAAATAAAAAAAACAGTAAGTCTAATCGCGAGATACCACGATCTTTCTGATATCCAATCCTTTTCATACATCGTCAGTGGCTAATGTGACTACGAAGCTCAGTTTAGTGAAGAAATATTGGAATTAATTGAATCGGTCATGAAGGGAGATGGGCGGTCGGCAGCGGTCGGTCTTGTGATCTATAGTGAAAGGCTGGGTGTAGTTTACAAGTGTAAGAATACATTAACTGTCTTTTTGGCCCAAAACATTTTGCCTTTTGATAGCAAGAGGATTAGTTCTGAAGTAGAACGTCTAAAAGCGCTATATGTGTCATTTCTGCTATTATCACAACAAGAAATAGAACGGTTCACTATTAAACTGCAATTTATGTTGAATTTGTTGAGTCGGGACTTGAACATTTTGATTGTGTTGCTGTTTACAACATCCGCTGGAACTTTGTTCTATTACTCGACAATTCTATCCGTGGAGAAATTCCGCGTGATATCGAATGAGAAACGCTTCTCATACGATTTTGTATCCATTATTCCACGTCGCTCCGCTTGCATCTAGAGTAAAGAGGCTCGCTTGGTGGATGTTTTCTTTGCCCTTCATAATCTTCCACACGTTGATCATACCAACTTTGACTAGACGCTTCTCTAGTGAATAAAAATTTTGTTCACGTAGTCTGTCTTCGTACGATTTATTGCGAAGCGAAGGGATACGTCTGTAAGCTTTGCGTTGAAGCAATCTCTAACTTAATAACGTTTTTTCTGAGATATGGAGACCAGAATTGAACGGAATGATCAAGATGCAGTCTAACAAATGCATTGTTTAACTTATGAATATTGTTTTTTTTTTACGATATTGTGCGGAATATCATACTTGGCATTTTGTTGCCTTTTTTGGCAGCGTCGTTACATCGCTTGCTGCTTTTTAAGTCGTTACTAATGATGACACCTGAATTTCTCTCTTCGGTGACAGGAATCTATTTATTTCCGAACATTGAATATTCGTGTTTGAGATTATGAGAACCTATGGTCATAACTTTACATTTGTCTACATTAAATTTCATTTGCTACTTTTATGACCAATCAACAATTATGTTCAAGTCTAATTTGATCTGCTGACACTCAGGTTTGGTTTGCACTTTTCCTTCTATCTTAGTACCGTCTGCAAACTTGCCAATGACCGTTTATGGATATTATGAAAAGAGCTGGACCTAATACAGATCCTTGAGGCACGCCACTTGTAACATAACCCCAAGGGCAGAAGCACAAATAAGAACAACTCACTGCCGTCTGTCCGTGCGCCAGCATTTTATCTAGGTATTAAGCTCGCCTCGATTCGGTGCAATTAACTAATTAAACGCTTGTGAGGGAGTTCCTTGAAGGCAGTAGCAGTTTCGTATAACAGGAACGATTGTGTCCAAAGACATGCTGAGAGCCGCCTATCAACTTGTTTGATTCTTTGAGGTCCGTAATTTTATCCGCTATCAAACTTTCCATCATTTGCCAATGACTGAGGTAAGACTCACTGGTCAGTAATTGCCGGGACACTTTTTGTATGTTTCTCAAAAATATGAGTGACGTTGGCCTCTTTCCATTGAGAGGGGCAAGTGCCATTTGTGAGGGATTGGGTGAAAAATGTTTGATAACTGTTTGGCGATTTCGTTCGTAGTCTCTTTCAGTATTCTGAGATGAACTTGGTGTGGATCCGGAGATTTTGTAATTTTTATTCTATATATATTTGATAGCTTCGTCAGGGGAATAGCTTACTGTGCTGAGGGCTTCAATTTATTTCTCCGCTATGATATCTTTGGGATTAGGAATATCCGGAGTCTTTAACGTAAATACAGAAGAGAAATATTTGTTCAATAAGACACTCATGTTTGTGTCATCGGTTTCTAGCTCACCACTATATTTCTCAAGAGAACCTATCACATATCTCGATTTTTTTTCGCTTTAAATATACCTAAAAAAAGGTTTCGGATTAGTTTTGGCACTCGTCGCAATTTCATTTTCATAATATTTTTCCGTTTTAGAACCTTCTTCAAAGATCTTCTGCTGACTAAATTCTTTTTTTTTTTGCAGCGTCATGTGGGTGTTTCTGTTTTATCAAGTGCTTTGAGTTTGA
This sequence comes from Gammarus roeselii, assembly GCA_016164225.1. Classification (NCBI taxonomy): domain Eukaryota; kingdom Metazoa; phylum Arthropoda; class Malacostraca; order Amphipoda; family Gammaridae; genus Gammarus; species Gammarus roeselii. The sequence continues at coordinate 8,232 of SDVV010027089.1, read as the reverse complement.
TTGGCAAGGTTTAGATGTTTACATAGGTTGTTGGTCTTGTTTTAGAAAGGGTTAGGAGATTTTTTTATGGAGCCCGAAGGCCCGGGGTAGATGCCTCCACCGTTTATTTTCTAAAGCCCCAAAGATACGGAGGCTGGCCCCAGCACTTGCCAGAGGTTGTGGCATCTAACCATACTACTGCCACCTCCAGTCATGCTGGAGTTACGGCCTGCCCCCTCTACCTTAACAAAAAATAGATCCAATCTATAACTATAACACGTCTTGTTTGGTGTATTATGTTTGATATTGGGTAAAATTTGTATGGGTAAGGAAGGATATATTTTATGTCTTAGGTGTTGGTAGAAGATTTCAATAGGACATTATTACTCTCATACGAATACTAGCGTTTATTAGGTTTTCATCTTCAACATAGGGTATTTTGTAAGAATATTTTGGATTATTTGTTGCAGGCTTAATAAAATAGCTTGTTTTTTGTTGTCCGTTATATGATTTGAACGGGTTGCACGTCCACACTGAAAAAATAAAATGCAAATATGATTACTACGCCTCATGTATTGTAGAGGTAGAAATTATTGCTAGGCTTTTATATATTGATGTAGGATGTTGGTCATGTTTGTGACCATAGCATTTTGTAGGGGTTGTATATTTTCTTTGGGGTTCTACTGTCGGAATATGATTCTTTAATGGAATTTTTTCAGTTCATTTGTTGTGCCTAGAAATTATTGCTGGTTCTTCTATGTGTTGATACAGGATGGTGGTGATGTGTTAGAATTGCTTAGGATAAAAGGGTCCTACATTGCAGGGTATTGTTATAGGATTTAATTCTCTGTTTATGTTACGTGGTTGGTAATGAATGTTGGTTTCATGTCTTGTTAGGTTAATGACGTCGGATATTGGGTAGGTTTTGTATGGGTGTGAAACGTTATTCCCTGTGTCTTGACTTGTAATGCAGGCTTTGGTCCTGGTATTGAATTTGCATGGCTACTTTCTATTATGGGTAGAGAATTGTTAAGAGAGTTGTACATACTCTGCTGGGTAATGCTGAATAAATAAAATTTTATTAAGAATAATTCAGTTTATAAGTTGTAAGACTTAGTTTTATATAACGGTTTCACCTCCTATTGAGGTAATTTATATGACTATGGAAGTCTATCTCGTGTGTCTTGGTTTGTAATGTAGGTTTTGCTATTGAATTTGGTAGGTTATTGTTTATGATGAACGGAGAATTTTAGTGAATTTGAATGTTCTCACTATTGTATTAGTGTTGAATTAAGATTTTAACAGTATTATTGCAGTTTGTCGGGTGCAAGGATATTAATGTAAAGTATATTGGTTTCACTTCTTGGTGGGCTGATTACGGTGTTGGTGGGCTGATTATGGTTTTGGTGGTCTGATTACGGTGTTGGTGGGCTGATATCGGTGTTGGTGGGCTGATTACGGCGTTGGTGGGCTGATTACGGTGTTGGTGGGCTGATTACGGTGTTGGTGGGCTGATTACGGTGTTGGTGAACTGATTACGGTGGATATTTGGGTAAATTGTGTTTAGTTATGGTAGGGAAACGTTGATAATAATATAAGTTTAGATGTTGCATGATAACAGTTCAGGATTAGTTGCACATTTACAGCAGGCATTATGAAGTCGGTACATACTTTATGAATTGCACGTGCACTGCATTCAATGAGTCGAACAATGGAGATAAAATTCTATAAATATACACTAGTGATTATAATGTAATAAACATTCACATTGATTTCACGTACGACATTAATAATTTATTCTCTTATTCAGATGTATTGTTCAATTGAATGATTCCGAGCATACGCCTTCAACTTGTTTCTACCATTTACACCTTTTTTTTGTTTTGTATATCTGTACATGGTATCAAATGTTTAATAACCGCAAGCCATGTCGCAGTTGTCTTAGTATTTTTGTCCATTTACTGTCATTTTATCGTTCTCTCATCACAGTTATAGATGATGATTCGAATATATAACAACTTTCATGTTTTATATTCGAATTCATCCTTAATATCAAGCATTCATAGCCTTGTTTTCGTATATGTATGAAATGTATTCATATATTATGTTCCGCGTAATGGATGGCAAATATCGAACGTCTCTTTGTTGGGTAAGTTCCCTAATTTATTCATGATGTCATGCTGAAGTTCATATTTCTAATTTTTTTAAGCTTCCATTGCCTCAAGCTGCAATGGAAGTGTATAGTGAGGGGAGGTTGATCTGGTACCCTGTCACTCGCCGAGTTAGTATGCTGTATGTAACTACACACCACTTAATTTATCGTCATTATGTTTACACAAAAAAATGGAGACAAGCTAATTTGTATAATATCAAAGAAAATTTCGTAAATTATATTAAATACCTACCATTATAAGAAATTTTGGTTGGCAGGATTAGTGGATTCTGATGAAAATGCATTCCATTTTAATAATTGTAAGAAAAAGTGTTCAATAAAGAAGAGAGGCTCGATGGGCCTAAAGCAAAAATCAATGAAAAAATATTACCTACATGTCAAACAATTGAATAGTCGTGTAATAATGCTAGTCAATCTAACAAGTAGATGCGAAGCTCGCGTGCAAATGATCCTGAAAGCAACGACAAGATAAGTGTGTTGGACTAGATATTGCAAGCAACGACAAGATAAGTGTGTTGGACTAGATATTGCAAGCAACGACAAGATAAGTGTGTTCGACTGGGTTTTGCACAATGAAAAGCCAAAAAATGGTGAGCGTAATCCTAATAATAACCAATATTAACAAGGAATCAGTTTTTGTATACTATATTTAATAATGTGAAATATATATGTATAATTTTGACAAAAAACTAAATTTGATAAACAATTGGTTCACCAATGCAAATTTTATGCGAATTGATAACATGTTTTCTGCATGTTTTACAACATGCACGCTTATCTTACATAGAAAACTGAATATTAAGCGTAAAAAGTGACTGGAATTATAGACTTAAACCAAACATTAGCAGGATTAAATTTTGAAAACGACAGTAAAACTGAGCAATGAGAGTATAACAGATTTTGAGTTTCACTATATTAACATATTATGGTAATGGTGAGCACAAGTTGACGTCTATGCTTGATGCATTTGAACTCTAATATGTCTGACTAATCTAATGTTGATCAGATGCAAATCTCGCTATGGATACTCGAATACAAGCTATCATTATTACTAAACAAATTTCAGTGACTCGCAGCACGTGCAATGCAAGGCTTGTTGACTGTTGCTTACGAATGTAGCATTGAGTGGGTGCAGACAGCCTTATTGAAGCCTGTGAGGACAATAAAGGCAGTGGTAACATCAATAGTTGAGAGGGAGAGATGGTAATCAGGTTACACAAGTATTAGAAAAGAACGAAATCTCTTGTGGCCCAAACTAGGTTGGCTTTTGATGGAAGGGAGATTGATTCTGAATTAGGACGTTAACGAAAGAATCAAGTATCTGTGCAGTGTCTGTTGTAAAGGATGTAGTTAAGGAAAAGTTGTTGTAGGAATTAGCAGTCAACGATGATACTAGGAACAATTTAAATCGCACTTGAAGAGAAAGCCATCGACCCACGATGTTGATTTGAGATTGTCTCAGTTTCATTCCCTCGTTGAAATTAACCAATGCTGACCGGTCTCATTGCTGGACACTGCTTTGCACTATTCTTACCATGCTGGCGCCAATGCCGGACACTATTTTAACCGTACGGATGCCGATGGCGGACACTATTTTAACCGTACGGATGGCAATGCCGGACACTATTTTAACCGTACGGATGTCAATGCCGGACACTATTTTACCCATACGGATGCCAATGCCGGACACTATTTTAACCGTACGGATGTCAATGTCGGACACTATTTTACCCATACGAATGTTAATGTCGGACACTATTTTACCCATACGGATGTCAATGACGGACACTATTTTTTAACTTATATGCTGGTACCAATGCAAGAGGCTTTTTTTGTTGTGTGCTACTGTCGGAAAATACTTTTCTGGTTGAATTTGTCGAGCAATGATTGAACTTCTTGATTCTACCACTGATTGCAATTTTTCATAGAAGTTTGTTACATTCCTCAAGAGGAGGGGAGTAGCATTCAATAAGTCGCTGAGGTAGTGAAATACGTTCTATATATATCATCGATTACGAGGAATATAATACATGGAACTGTTCAGCAACACCTAAACCTATATTACTGACCAAGTGTCAGAAGACATCCTCTCTCACAAATACAAATTCTACACAATATAAAACGTAATTTATCATGATTGAAAAGTTGAGAATTAAGGCTTTCGAGTGTAACCTGACTCATCTTCAGTACCCTCTGAAAATATAGAGAGGATACTTAAATGTGAGAGCATATTGCTCTAAACAATTCTATAACAACCCTCAACAAATGACTACCCAGGGAACGCGGAACAATTAAAATGAATTCCAATAGCTGGATGATGCAGGATAACAAATTCAGAACCTAAGAGACCAAAATTGATCTTACAAGCGGCCTAGCGCAAAATATTCAAAGAAGTAGTGGGTACGAAGTCATTCCGAGAGGGAGCGGTGTCATGGATACTATTGCTCACAAATAATTTCTATTTATTTATAGTCGATCCAAATATTGTACAACTATTTCCTGATAGCGGATCCTAGTGAGACGTGCAACCGTACAACAAACTCGTACTACAAATAAATTGAAATAATACAACTACGTTTTCTCCTTCACCCGTTCTAGAACAAGACCATCTTCCTACATCAACACCTGAAAATCTACCAGTTGTTTCTAAGTACAGCAAGTAACTTTGAAATGATCATGTTTTAAATATTATTCATACTGTAATACCCTTACGGAAAACATACAAACCATATGCAACACTCCACTCGTGATGAAAAATAGCTATTCAAGTTGTATGTAGCACATAACACGATAATTAACAACATTCGATAATGACTCGGTACTTGAGACACCATCAAAACGACCTTCTCATGACACTGAACCCTCGAGTGTGAGCACAAGATACGATAGCACAGACCGCCTGCACATGAACTCGCCCGCTCCAACCAAACACATACAATATCTAACCAAACACATACAATATCTAACCAAACACATACAATATCTAACCAAACACATACAATATCTAACCAAACACATACAATATCTAACCAAACACATACAATATCTAACCAAACACATACAATATCTAACCAAACACATACAATATCTATGCGATAACTAAACAATACTGCCAGCCTCCCACTTACAGTGAGATCACAAGGTTAGATATGACCGATCGCCGCTGACCTCGCCCGCACCCGTGCGACCGATTCATTAAATCCCTTTCTGTCCTCACTAAATTAAACTACGCAGTCATATTAGCTACTATCGTGAATAAAAGTTAGAGGTGATGGGCCCAATATCAAAATACCCCAATCCTACTCACACATCTTTGCCCGAATCACCTTCCCGTTCGTTTAATGTCAGCCCTTCTCGTGTGTCCGAGACACATGCCTCTGCTTCCCTCATTGTTGGACTTCAATGTCCCATCCCACCAATAACTCTATTACCATACACTCTCCTGGTCGTTTCATTTCAAGCCCCCCTTCCCATGGCAATCCCAAGGCAAACTGGCTTCCATTGACACACGGCAGTAATGATTCATCTATTCCATTAGCCGAGGCCGTCCACTTAAGGGGCATGGCTGAGGCTGTGACTCAGGGAAGTGGGGCAACAATAGAGCTCGAGCCTAGAGGATAGATCAATTGAATAGACAGGCTTGGGCAAGCGAGGACTACACTTGATACCATCAACAGGCCAAAGAGCGTGTGTGTATGAGGAAAGCGCTGAATACTCATAGGGATACTTCCCTGACACCATTGCTGATGCTAATACTGAAAAAAATATATAATTTTTTGTTTCCTGAACTGCTAAGGACTTTTATTGATAAGATAATATAATAAAAACTACCAGTTGCTACCGATTTTTTTTTCATTTTTTTTTGCATATTTTGCTTATATAATTTCAATGTAAACATCTATTCAACCGTGCTGCTCACCTTACTGAATCAGAACGCAGCTCGCTTCAATTGTGCTGATCCATTCTATTGCAGAGAGTATTGGCTTCATAACACTCCATTCGTTGCCCATGTATCCTGAACAACAATAAAGTCTTGGCTCTGACACAAAACCTCAGAGTAGAAGCAAAATAAGTCAAGCAAATCAAGTCAATGTGACCAACGGTACTCTCAAATGTTACTACGTAAATGCTAGAAGTCTCAGAGATAAAATCGAAGAATTGGGTATCCTTGCTTTGAATGAGAGTATCGACATTATAGCAATCACAGAATCGTGGATGAAATTGAGCACCAAGCATTTAGGCGAATTTACTCTTCACGGTTACTCACTATCTCACAAAGATAGACAAGGCCGAGAGGGCGGAGGAGTGTTGTTTCTCGTGAAAAACACTCTGCAAATATTAGAAGTCACCATACCAAACAGTAGGCACGACATAGTATTAATTCAAGTAGTCGGTAAACATATAAAATGTCAAATCACTCTCGTCAATCGCCCCCCTAAAAGCAAGGTTGCAGATGATATCGACCTCTACAACACCCTCGTCGATGTTGTCACAACACAACACAGTATTGTGCTTGGCGACTTCAATATCCCCGACATTGATTGGGAATCAGACGAATGTACTGCCATCGGCCAACGTCTGATTGATTTTGCAGACGAAAAGTTCATGACCCAAATGGTGAAGACACCCACAAGATGTAGCAACATTCTTGATCTCCTATTTAGTGCAAGCAACTCTCATGTCACGAATGTCGAAGTAGGTGAACCACTCGGAACAAGTGACCACAACTGTATCCGTTTTTTTTATAGAGCTCGAGTTGAAAACATCAACAAACTGCGAAAAAGTTCCTAACTTCAGATTAGCTAATTTTAATGGCTTGAGAGAGTCAATGGTGTCAGCAAATATAACCCTCGGATAAGATGTCAACCAATCGCTTGACTATTTCTTGACTGCACTTGAAAATATCGAACATGAGTATATCCCGCGTAAAAATAGACGAACAGCAGCCTATCAGCCCAAGTACTGGAAAGGAGAATTGCAGCGCCTCCGTTCACAAAAAGAAAACAAAGCATTCGATGAAGCAGAGACATCCATATGACGACGTAGCAAAAAATGAATACAGAATTAGCAGACAAAAACTAAAGAGGATCCTGAAACGTAAGAAGAAAGATTATGAAAATGAAATTGCTGCCAATGCCAAAACTAATCCGAAACAATTTTTTAGTTATATTTCGAGCAAAAAAAATCAAAATCCGTAATAGGTCCTCTCGAGAACGATGTTGGTGAGCTACAAACTGACGATACCAAAATGAGTGTTCTACTTAATGAATACTTTTGCTCTGTATTTACGTTAGAGAATCAGGATATTCCTAATCCTGAGGATAACATAGCGGCAAAACAAATTGAAGCCCTCACCACGGTGAATTTCTCCCCCATCGAAGTTATTAAATGTATAGATAAATTGAAAGTCACCAAATCTCTAGGTCCAGACCAAATTCATCCTAGAATTCTAAAAGAGACTAAAAACTAAATCGCCGAACATTTATCAAACATTTTCACCCAATCTCTCACAAATGGCACCTGCCCCTTTAAATGGAAAGAAGCCAATGTTACCCAAATTTTTAAAAAAGGGGACAAAAAGTGTCCCGGCAACTACCGTTCAATTAGTCTCACCTCAGTCATTGGCAAGTTGATGGAAAGTTTGATAACGTATAAAATTACAGAATTCTTAGAATCAAACAAATTGATTGGCGACTCCCAGCATGGATTTAGACACAACCGTTCCTGTCTTACAAATCTGCTACTCTTTTTCAGAAATATAATCGAAATCTACGACACAAAATCTCCAATCGATATCATTTACCTTGACTTTCAAAAGGCCTTTGATAAAGTCCCACACAAGCGCCTAATTAGTAAATTGCATAGCATCGGTATTCGAGGCGAGCTCAACAAATGGATAAAATGCTGGCTTACGGACAGACGGCAGCGAGTTGTACTTAACGGAGATTCCTCCCCCTGGGGTAATGTTACAAGCGGCGTGCCTCAAGGATCCGTGTTAGGGCCAGTTCTCTTTATAATATTCATCAACGATCTCGATAGCAACGTACTCTCAAACATTAGCAAGTTTGCAGACGATACTA